>AYEL01059560.1:0-12624 GCA_000484575.1 Olivierus martensii | reverse complement strand
AGATATCGAGAGTTGACTATATTTGCAATTTTGTAGCCTATTCATTATGTACAGGAGGTGAAATGTCCTGGGGCGAAACGTCCTCGGGGCGAATTGTTGGAGGTGAAATGCAGGAGGCGAATTTTCCGTAAACTGTACTATATACAGTAATGAAAACGTTTCTTTTTAGAATACATTTTCATTACTGTATATAGTGCTTGTATTTAATATTTCTTGTGTTAGAAGCAGAGTTCTAACTCTAAGTTAAAACTTATAACTTTCAGGTTCTATTGCATATGAAAAAATACAAGAAATCCAAACAGCACTTTAAGCAAAAAAACAACAATTTATTATTAATAAATAAATATAGATCTAGTAATATAATATAGTAACATTTTCCGCTTCCTATGGCCTTCCTCAGCCTCTTGTTAGAAAAAACATTACCATACAATATTATTAGTATCTGTATTTATTTACCAATAATAAATTACGATTTTTCTGCTTAAACTGCTTCTTGGATTTCTTGTGATTTAATTTTTTTTCATACAGAATTTTCAAAAGAGCTGTTATGTTCAGATTGATTCAATGAAATTAAAGTCACAATAATATGAAAGTAATCATGTAATTTTATATTAAAGTAATTTTTCTATTCTTTTATGGCATAATGTTCATCTATACAAATTTAAATTGTTTATTAACGTATGAAATTCAGTCAAAATAACTAACATTTATGCTTATTTTGATATTTACTTAATTAATTTATTTTAATAATTATATTTATTTAAAGATAAATGAAAAATCATTATTCTCTTTCACCTCAAAAATGATATTGATGTACTCATCTTTTATATGTTGTCACAATATAATGTATATGTCTTAAGGTTCTTGATTGCATCTAATTGTCACAATATAATGTATATGTCTTAAGGTTCTTGATTGCATCTAAATATCTATATCTATATATATTATAAATCTGAAATGCCTGAGAGCATGTGTACGCTTACAACTTGAGAACGACTGAATGGATTTTTATGAAATAACTTTTGTTTGTTAGGGGATTTAGGCATGAAGATTTACAGACAGGTATTGATTATTAGAAATTGATTTTATATATTTTGAAGTCTATTGATATTCATTTTTGACAATAAATATAAATAGATGGCCCTAAGTGTCAAAGTAAGGGGCAACAGATAACTTATCTGCATTACTATTATTGGATTTTTACAGAATTACTTAGCTGAAACAATCATTACTGATTATGATACAGGATACTGTTCAGTATCAATTTATGTTCAATCGGTAACTCTGTATCATACCTTTTCATTGGATATTTTATTTTAAAGGAAATTTTATGTTGAATTTGCAGGTAAGTTAAGCCTGTTCTATATCCATAATTATGATAGTGATATACTGTATTACATATCTAAAATGAAATTTGTTTATATTTTATCACACAAAGAAATTACAACTATTCATCAAACTATGTTTATCCAATATTATGTAATAATAATAAGTAATATTTAAAATTACACAAAAACCTGTAATATATACAAATCTTGTATTTGTTGCAATTTTAAATGAAATTAAGCCATGTTGCATTATTTCAAATGTATTTTGAGTCTCTTCCCCTTCAAAATTTTTCGTCGCATTATGCACGATTATTATTACATGGTTTTCAAAGCTGATTGGAGTAACAATTTGGATTGGCCAGACCTATTTGTGAATACTAATTGTTTTTCCCATGGCCAATTGTAGGTGCCTTTTCAAGAGTTGAAGAAGCAAAAAAGTTTGAAACATTAGAAGATCGAACAAATCAACAGAATTTTAATAGAGAAAGAAAGATAAAGAAGTGAACATTTGAAAAGACACATGTTTCAAATAGAAAACATATCTATACGGGAAAGATTTTCAGAATATATTTAAGAAAATCCTGTAGGTCATCTAAAAGGTTATAATTTAAGAGAAAGAGAAACTTCAGTACAATGCCATGAACTGCCCGAGCAACACCGGGCATGGGTCTGCTAGTTGTTTATATAGGTCATTTCAAGTTTGTTTATTAAAAATACTGAGTAATTTTACATAACAGTTAGGTAAATATTTGGAATGATAGGTGTATCTCTTAAGCTACATTTAGACTGTGCTACTTTTCATGCAACAAGACGCATGCAACTAGTCACGTGAGAAGATGCAAAGATGCATGCCTCAAAATCTGTTGCAATACTAGGCACAACAAGGCACATGTGTTCTCCATCCTAGTTGGGTTACACGTGCAACTAGTCTTTCAATGTCTTGTTATTTTGATTATTTTTAAACTTTTTTCACAAATTTTTCTTTGCTTTATGGATAGAGTGAAGAAAACACTTCAATTTATTGAAGAAGTTAAATTTATCATTGTCAAGTCATTCTAGTAAATTTTTTGAAAAGACTGAAACTATCTAACCTGACTTGGTTTAAAATACTGATGTTATTAGCGCTTTGATCGAAATATTTGCAAGTCAAAACACTTTCTTTTTTCTTCTTTTCCTTCTGTCATTTGAAATGATAGCAGTAGCTGTCGCTAAAGCAGTAGCATACAATTCTTTTCATGTTGGCATTGTCTGCAATATGTCCTCCACGGGTGAACATGAAGGGGCAAGTTGCATGCCTCGTGTGGCTGTTGCACATTGAGACATGCGTCATTCTGCATACAACGTTGCATGCAGAGAGGCATCATCTAAACGTAGCTTTAGAAAAAGCTTAGTTTCTATTTTGACTTTGTAATTTTTAAAAGAGCTGTATAAAGTAAGAACATTGGATGAAGGCTAAATTTTCGTGAATGAATGAAAGTCAACATTCAACAAATAGGTCCACTCATAACCTTTCATAACACCTAATATGGAAGAAGATATAATTAGATGTTATTACTATATTGGCAAATTGCTGTTGCATGGATTAGAAATTGGAGATTTTTATTTTTACAGAAGAGTGTCAATTATCTGAACCACTGCTGCCCAAAAACATTAAACTACAGGAATCCTGTGAAGTTATATCATAGATTGGACTGAAACCAGCAACATTATATGAGATGACATAAATTGAGATTGATTTTTCAATAACAATGCACAATGTTTTAAATGCAATGTTAAAATGGTGTAATTGGTTCAGACAAAAATTTTGAACAAGAAAAACTGATAAAGGTATTCCTCCCATAACACGGCTTCACTAATTACAACACGGTTCCATTCTAACACAGTTTGAAAATTGCTGAAACCCTCATATAACACAGTACTTCTACAACACTGTTTTTACTTAACAAATTTAGGAAATTATGTTTACTCTGTTACAACTAAAACATTTTCATTAATTTTTGTAAATCCATATTATGAATACTCAATACACACATAAAATGCAATCATTGGCAAATACTTTGCTAAAATTAGTCATAAATTCAATTTCATTACTTTGTTATGAGAGGGACGATATGCAGTCTATTTTCGATTTCGATTTGAAATAGAATTTTAATTAGTGACAATTGAATATTTTGTTCCAAACTTTCAGTTCTTGGATAAAATATAAGTTTTTATTCTTCAATAGAGAAATGTGAAAGAGAAAGAAAAACTTTTTTATTCATAAATTTTTTTGGGTATATGTTAAGGAACGATTATTTTCTAGCGGATTGCTGTCTTAGTGGGTTAGATTACAAATTTTGTTTGAGAGCAAAAGAATACACAAATTTTAAATGCATAAAAATATTCAGAAAGCGAAGTTGATATTGTTAAAGAAAAAACAATCTCATTTTAATTGAACGGCGGTAAGGAAGATATAATTATCAAATGAATGTCATATAGGCTTATATATTTTTCTTTGCTTTTGTTTTACATATATTGTTTTTTTAGGGTCTTATGTATATATTTTTTCTTTATGTTTTGTGTTATTAATAATCTTAATAAAAATTTTCTTATGTGAAATTAAAGAAAGTTATTTCTTTTTAATTGGTTTTGGAACGTATCTCTTTTTAAGAACTTTAAAGCCATCCTGTTACACTCAAAAAATGCACACAAACTACAAAGCTCTAAACAGGACAAATACTTTAATATTTGTCCTGTTTAGAGCTTTGTAGTTTGTGTGTATCTCTTTTTTTTTTTGTATTTGCTCCAGGGGGTCTATGCTGGTCTCAGTTTCTCTGCAGAGACGAAAAATCATCTCTGTGGAAATACAATCTTCTTACAGAGACAGTAGATAGATTATTATGTTTTAAGCGATGCTCCAGTCATTCTCTCTCAGGAAAAGTCATCATTTTCCCATGATGCTTAGAATATGCCTTTACATAATGCCAATCTCATTCCAGCCAATGAAACTACTCGTTACATTGCATTTTACCGGCACTGTGCAAACTCAGTATTCAAAGAAAATGGCAATAAACAGAAATGATTATTTATATAATTATAACCACGCAACAAATATAAGCAATAAATTATAAGTTTCCAAGCATCAATTCAAAACAATTTAAATATAGAACAGTTTACCATGGTTACTTTACTGGCTTAGATTGTTAACTAAAAAGTATATATTAGAGTTATAATAAAAAAATTTCTTGAGATATTGAATAGCACTGACACTATTCAATATCTTAAGAAATGATAAAGACCCCTGCACAGAGAACAAAAAATCGGGTATACAGGATACCAGTGGAAGATGGAAAAACACACCAACAGGCTGCTTATAACAAGAACTTTACAACAAAGAGTAACAACTTTACAACAAAGGGACATAGCTAATAGGAACTTAACTACTGCCCTAGCGATGGAAGCGCATACCACGGATCTGAGAATAAATTGGGAGGAAGCCAGTGTGGTACGAAGAATTATGAAAAAGAAGCAAGCATTTATAGCTGAAACTCTTGAGATAAGGCAAAAACACAAGTGATTGTTAAATGATAAAAATAGAGAACTACTGAGCACTTGGGAATATGCGCTACAGTATTTAGGACGTAATTAATTGCCAATCTTGTGTTTATATTTTATGTTTGTTGCCATGTATATATAGTGCTTGTTTACGGATATTTTTTATTATAACTCTAATATATATTTTTTAGTTAACCACCTAAACCAGTAAAGTAACCATGGTAACTGTTCTATATTTAAATTGTTTTGAATTGATGCTTGGAACTCTGGAAACTTCAAATTTAGCTGTTAATGTTTGAGAATTCTGTTTAAGATTCTGAGCCTGAAGAGAGAGTAGTAGTACCAAAAACGTTTACTCATAGTTATTGTTATTCTATGTGCCATTTACTCAACTGCATTTTGTGCTGGATTATAAGTAAGTAATGTTAAATTCAAATTATATTACATAACTATGTTATCTTATAGTAAAAACATATTAAATAATTATCACAATCAGCAAATGAAACCATTTTAAAACTATAATAATAATAAATTAATTTTTTAAAACGTATGTGTATGCCCAATTTATAAAAATATATTACAATTTGTTTAAAGCGTAATTCCACACACTAGATATAACCTCAGATTGTTAATCAGTAATTAACCTTAAATATTTATTTCTTTTTAGAATTTTTATTGTCTCCGCTAAAAATTTATTCTCATTTTTGTCAATCTTTCTTATTACTTTCGGCTTCTCCCATTTAATGTCTATATTATTTTTGTCCATTTAATGTCTATATTAAAAAATTAATTTATTATTATTATAGTTTTAAAATAGTTTAATTTGCTGATTGTGATAATTATTTAATATGTTTTTATTATAAGGTAACATAGTTATATAATATAATTTGAATTTAACATTTTGTTCGTTTTATAAAATCAATCTTCTGAAAATGTTGGTAATATTTGAACAGTTTTCCGAATTCTTTTGTATGTTGCGCTGAAGATGGCAATTAGCCAAAAGTACTTTGTAAAGTAAAATAAAATATTTACTGAGTTTACTGCTAAAAAGTGCTTATTGAAAATTTATTGGTATTGGACAAGCCACATAATGAGATACACTGATAATGAATGGACAAAGAATTAGAGTAGCAACCAAGGCAAGGGAAAAGACATCCTGGCAGGCACTACAAATTATGGAAAGATGACAGAGAAATTAATTGGTTCCTAGTGGATGCAAATTGCACAAGATAGGTATATCTGGAAACAAAAGAAGGCATATATATCCAGCAGTGGATGAAATAGAAATGATGACGATGAATCTATATCCACTATTTAAATTTTTAATCTATTCCTGCTGTTTATTGTTATTAATTTTATACCACTATTCATTATTATTAATTTTAATCTAGACCCATTATTTATTATAAATCTATTTAAACTTTTATTAGTTCTGTTATATTTAAGTTTTTGTAGCCTCCTATCCAGTGACTGTCCACTTATGTTATTCTCTATGCTACCTCTGCTCTATTTAAGCCCATAATTAATATTTTTGCAACAAAGTAAATTGGTTAATGAATTTTTCATTTGCATTTTGTGGAAATTCAATCAAAATAGACTTAACACATCCACATATGTGAAACTACATAAATCAAAACTGTGTAAATCAGGGATCTACTGTTTAGTTATTTGAAATCTGATAAATTGTTTTTGAATAACCCTGTATAATATGTAATCTATTTTTTATTGACTTTTAATATAGATAATTCAATACTATCTACAAAAAATTAATAGTGATGAAATGCAGAATCAGGACACTAATCTGTTTCCAACAGCCAGTATTGATTGGATGCATTTCCAATATATTGTCACAGTAAAACTTTTTGCACATTTTGGTTTTACATTTGTATCTTTTAATTCTCTGTTTGAATAATGCTATAGTGTAAACTCAAAATAAAAAATTTCTACGATATTTGTTAATGAGTATATACTGTAATAATAAAATCAAGAAGGGTTAAATTATATGAATTTCTTTCTTAAATCTTCAGAGGAAATTTATATTGGAATTTTGTAAGTATAATTATGTAAATAATTTATAAAAGTTTTATATAGAATTTATATTTTGAATTCAGAAATATGGTAAAGGTTGTGTGATTTAAATTACCATCAAATGAGCAATTATTTATATGTTTAATGCTACAATAAAAATAAATATTATATGAATAACTATGTATATACAATGATAAACATATTATTGCAATATTTAAAGTTTTAATTTTATTCTAATTTTGATTGCCAAGAATTTAAAATCTAATAAAGAAACCAATGTGGTACATAAATAAATTTTTCTGATATTGTATCAAAGATATAACATCAATATTTAATATCATATTTCATACAAAATATATGAAATTTTGTAAAAATATAATCAGTAATAGTAGTTATTTGATTTTTTTTTTAATAGAAGCTGATTTTGCTCATTGTTTTCAGGAATTTGTTTGCTATAAACGAGAAATTTTTATGTGAACTTGAATAATCAAACTTTGAGTTAATATTTTTTCATTATAATCACGATTTCATTATATTTGTGCTTGTTATAAATAAATTTTACTGTATAAGTCTCAAAATATTTTTTTGTTTATTTTTTAGAATTTCAGAAACATTGAGAAATTGCCAATTATTCAATGAAAAATGTGGGAATTATTTGTGAATTTTTTTATATGCTTGTCACTCATTAGGCTCAACTCACACATACCACAACAGAACCACGCCACAAGTTGCGACAGCGGTTGAAGCTGACTTCAGTTAGCAGTCCGTCTGAGAGATTATGCATTTCTGTATTAATATAATTATAATTCACGACCGTCCACAAACAGACTACTGTTTTGTAGTTGTGGCGTGGTTATGCTGTGGCTCATGTGAGTTCAGCCTTATCCTGTATTAGTTTTTGAATGGTTAAAATCTTAAGTGTGACATGAGTATATTTGAGTGATAATATGTAGTAAAATTGATTGTACAGGTAGTCCCTGACTTATGTAAGTGGATTGTTTCATGAAACTCTTAAGTTAATTGAATCTTCATAAGTCGGAGTATATTACTGTTTTAGACATTCTGCCACTTATAAAAAGACAAAAAAATGGCACAATACTAGGCAGGAAAAAAATCTTTTATTACAGAAAAAAAACATTTCAATCAATGTCAACTGGTCTACATCCATATAGATTAGCTGACATGTTGACTAGGCAGAAAAAATTTTTGTTACAGAAATGAAACACTTTTGACAATGGTCTAAATCATTTCTTTTCTGTAATAAATGATTTTTCTGCCTAGTGCTTTGCCATTTATGTCAGAGCATATGTTATAGAATACTAGTGGGTCACAAAGACTTTATATTAAAAATAGTTATATTAAAGAATAAATTCATGTCACATAGTAAAGCCAGTTGCTTACTATCTTGGAGCATCCAGATTCAATTTCAAATTTGACACCTTCATTTTTTCAGGAGGAGTCTGAGTTCAAGTTGAGCTTTTTTAACTAAAATTAATTTTTGTAAGTATAGATCTACATAAGTCTAGGATTGCTTATATATATATATATATATATTATAACAAAAGTATGTTAAGCAAGTTGTTCTTGTTTAGGAACAGAAAATATCAAGAGAATAATACTGAGAAAATGCTTGCTTTCAAAAGGAACAATACCCTAATAATGCACTAAATATTTTTATAAAATGATAAAGAAACTAAGTGTATATAATTCCAACTAAAAATAAAATTTTTAGAGAAACAGAAAATCTGTTTATGATATTCTTTGTAGAACTTACAGGCAGAGTACAAGAACAAAACAAAAATGCAGAAAAGAATTATAATACAGTACTGGTGCAGTGAGCCATCAACTATGACATGAATATAGGTTGGAAAGACGTAGAATTATTTTAAAAAATAGATCAAAAAATAATGTTATGAATAAATTATGTTTAACTAAGTTTAATGATACTTGACAGTGGTATAGAAGAAAGGAAGATAACTTACTGCTGAGATTATAGAGAAGATTATAGATTATTAAAAATATTTAGTACATTACTAGAGTAATGTTCCTATTGAAAGCAAGCATTTTCTCATTATTATTTTTTTGATATTTTCTTTTTCTAAACAAGATCTATCTGCTTAACATACAGTAAGACCCCGTTTAACATGGGGGATATGTTCCAAAAAAATAAAGCGCTAAACGAAACAGCATTAAGCAAGGTAATCTTAACACACAAATAATGGGAATAGGTGAAACAGGAAAGTGAATAAAAAATATACACACCATTTTATTTTGTAACATGTATTATTACTATTGTATTACATTAATTATAGACATTGTAACATGTATTATTACTATTGTATTACATTAATTATAGACATTTTATTATTGAACATGTATTATTATTATTGTATTACATTAATTATAGACATATTTTATTTATTATTACTATTGTATTACATTAATTATAGACATTTTTTATTGCTAAATATCGTTACCTATTGTATTACATTAATTATAGACATTTTTTATTGCTAATATCAATTCAATATACGTAGCATTTTTGTTTATTTTATTTTGTAGCATGTATTATTACTGTATACATAGGATTTTTTTAATTTTATTTTGTAACATGTATTATTACTATAATATACATAACATTTTTTAAATTTTATTTTGTAACATGTATTATTACGTGAATAAATATATATATACATAGCATTTCTTTAAATTTTATTTTGTAACATATATTATTACTATTATAATTATAGACATTTTTTATTGCTAATATCGATTTGTATTCATAAATCACTCGTGAAAATCAAAAATATTCAAGTAAATAATTTGTTTGTGATTTGTTTGAATGTTCTTCCTCATTTGATACTTTTTGTTTTTTCGTTTATAATCATTTAATGAAAAATCGTTTGCCTTTTCCTCTTTGATTTCAGCATGCAACTCAAACAGTAAGACATAGTAAGACATGGCATCCATGATGCCTTTGAACTTCTATCAAAATTTGGATCATTTTGTATAAACTGATCCATAATTTCCATAATAGTGGCTAAACTTTAACTGTAAAATAACGTTGATGAATGATCATAAATATGAATTGTGACCACAGCAGACATTAGTTTTGAAAAGTTATATGAACTGCCTATAACACTAATTTAATAACCAAATATTCGACGCTCTTCCGATCTGCCTATAACACTAATTTAATAACCAAATATAGAGCACACTTGGCAGTAGTGACTTCAAAAGTATTTTATTTCACAAATGAAGTACTTTCGGTCTATCGACTAGACCATCTTCAGCGTTACATTAACTTACAAAGAACGTAAAAGAATATAAATTAGAAAAAACAATAGAGGAGGACGTAAATTGATTCAGGAAAAAATTTAACAAAATTACTAATAACCGCGTTAATTGCCAATGAGTCGACAAGGATAAATATCCCCTGACGTAGCAGTTGGCTATTTATCTTGGAAATATTATAACATTATATAGCTATGTCAATTTATAAATAATAGGACACGGAATAACATCGATAAATACTATTCGAGCGTACTTTTTCTCAGTAACTTTCATTATCATCAGTAACTCTGTGTATTAGAGTATTATCAGTAACTCTGTGTATCTGAGTATTATCAGTAACTCTATCTTTCAGAGTAATATCAATAATTTTCCGAGTTTTAACCATTTCCATGCTGCGGCATATACTTACTACCTTGTCGATAAAACCTCACGATTTTATAAAGTCTATCAACCGTTTCAAAACGATCTGTATTGTACTTCATTTGATAATAAGTACTGGATAAAGTCAGAATGGAAGTTTTAATCGATAATTGAATTTCTTTTCTTACTAATTTATCGAGTATTTTGTTATGATCGAATATATAATATATAACGTACATAATTATGGAGTGTTGTGTGCAGCATCAATTTAGTACGCTGTAATTATGAACAGAATTTCCTGTATATTTATTTTTTTCTATCTAAATAAAAATTTTAATGACGCAATGTCTAATTTTAATGAAAATTAGCGTGGTATAATCTCGGCCCAGGTTTTCTATTAACGCCTAAAAACCATGGTTTCATTAAAAAATCAAATTTTTATCGTTTTAATGTATTTTATAATTTATCAAACTTTTGTTTGATGTATTAGTGATTCTTTTATCCGTTAAACTGGGCAGGCAAATAGAGTTTGCCACATTTCCATTACCACGCATTTTAATAATATACGAGTAGTTTATATTTCAACTGGTTTGTTCGATCACCTCATTCATAAATGGGCTTCTAGATTATATGAGACATTTCGGATTGATAGTGAAAACAAGGATTTGGTCAAACGCATCTTTTCAAACAAGTTTGATAAATTATAAAATATAGTCAACTTTGAGATAGGAGTTTTGAAATAACAGTAATTTTATTTTTACTCTTTAATAGAACCTCCTATGGATTTTTCTTTGAACAGAATATGTGAGTCTTTGATGTGAATCTATGAAAAAACGCACACGAAAACTGTACACAGGCAAAATCCCACTGTCATAAATGCATACACGGAAAATCGCTTACTCCGACAAATTCCCACACGGAAATATACTCACACAGAAAAATTACGCGCATAGAAAAATTCTCGCATTCATATTATAATAAAGTAATAAGTTCTAAATTAAGTATATGCTAGAAGTGAAGTTCAAAGATGCGATTTAAGTCAATCAAAGATGCTTGTTTGTCATAAACGAATTATTTTCTTTTTAAAGAAACTATAATAAATTTAAAGTTCAGTAAATTCACTTTTAAAATATATAAATGTAAATGTTTAAATAGGATTAGAATTTATGTGTTTGAATGAATGTTAGCATGGTTCATAAATTCTCGGATCATTATTATTCTTTTGTAGTAGTTACCGGGTGTATCATAATATAATTGTTAAAATACAAGTAAAGGAAATGGAGCTACAAAATAATCTTATTTTAAACTATTTTGTCTTGTTAAAGTATATTAATAATTTAAACAGTTATGGTTTTAATTTTTTTAATAACGGAATAAATAAATAAATAATAAGTACTAGATATTATCGCTGGTATAAACGAGCGATTTTGTGATTTAATCTTATAAGGAATCATGGGAATAATTCCGAACTCCTATAGAGAATCATTAAATTATTAGATTACGGCGCCTGAGGATTTTCTTTTTAGAAGAATTGCGATTTTAATTTAATTTTTTAAATTATTATTCTATAGTAATGAAAAATAATTTCTGTTGTGACAGAAATCCGAGGATTACATCTTTCTAACAATACCTAATTTATAGAAATCGATAGACTGATTAGACCACTAAAGGGATATCTAGACATCCAGCCTTTCACTATTAATATATTTGATTTGAAGAATTCTAAGCCACATAATCGTTAAAAAGCTCCGTATAGTAGATAGTTTATACATGGTTTAGTTTTAAATAATATCCTTCTTTTTATACTTTAAAAATTACTTCATACCGACATAAAAAAGATCAACAAATTGTAAATTATATAAATAAATTTAAAGTAAGGTGGAGTGGGGTAAGTGCACAAGGTTTTTACAAAGTTGGACTTTAAACGAAGGTATTTCAACCTATCGTATAGATATTTGGCAGGGTCGTTAACAATGGCATTCCACAGCTAATACCGTTTAAATCATTTTTGAAAATTTTATATTTGCGACAAAATCGTACAAAATGTCAGCTATTCGCACTTAACCCGAAACGGGGTAAG
>AYEL01059558.1:0-12135 GCA_000484575.1 Olivierus martensii | reverse complement strand
AAAATGTCAAAAACGACATTAGATGTTCACGAAAAGATTTTAATTTGTGAATATAAAAATAAAAGTCCTTCTGCTACTCAGCAGTTTATTTCTGATCACCTTTAATTAAATGAAACAATGTCATTCTAGTCTATACATATTTTCTCACATATTACCATAAACCCTCCATAAACCACCACCCTCCTTTACCGCCAGAGAGGATTTTTGAACCGATGGTGGCGGCTTAAAGAGGTTTGACTGTATATTCTATTTGCAAAATAGATACTGTCCGTCCAGCTTAGCTGCGATCGTCGATGCAGGTACGCGTCCGCTAACTGAACGAGTCCAGTGACAAAATAGGGATGACAGTTTCGCACATGGATGTTTTCAAATGCAAAATAACTGAAGTTTATTGTAATGTCGAATGCTAAATGATTAGTTTCAACATTGGAAATAGTATATTTAACAGAACTTAATATAATATTAATTCAATAATTTTTATCTAATAAAATATAATCATTATATACATCCAGAATCCCTTTTGCCTTTGGACTCATCCATTTTAGCTAGGTGTGGCTTTCGTGGACAGACAATATTTTAAATCTTGTAAGCAGTTGAAGAGGTAGTTAAAGTTCAACCTCTACCTTCTTCTATAAGCTTTTCAATTTCTCCTATAAGCCAAGTATAAGAACAAGCATATTAATGGCAGGGAAGTCAGTTTTTCTAAACAATAAAGTTTAATGTAAATATGGGAGAATGTTTTTTGTCTTTAGAAAGCTATCTTCAGTTCAAATAATGTAAATTTTAGATATAGAAAAGTTACAGAACACACATTGTTCTAAGCCACATAGCATTTAAATTAAAATTACAAAATTATTCTTTCATAGATACTATTTAAATAAAAACAGATTATATAAGGTAATCATAAAATTAAGATCTATGAAAAATAAAAAATTTATTAAGATACATAACAAAATAATAGTCATTTATAAATATTCCACAGCATTAGATCCACTAACATTTTTAAATAGGGTATAGAAAGTTGCTTATGACAACATTATTATATATTCATCATCTATTCTTGAAACACTATAATGATAATACTAAATAAAATAATGTTAATACTAAATAATATAATGTTAATACTAAAAAAAATGATGCAGGAATAGTTTCTCAGTGATTATCATTCATAACATAAGCTTCCTCTGTTCTGTTTTGTATTTATTGGGTTGCTCAGATAGTAATTTCTTTCTTTCCATGAGTGTTGTTTGTTGTATTTTTAACCAGCCATCTTCATTCTAAACCCTATTGTCATTATATATTTTGACAGCTGACATTTCAAGGTATATTTCTAAAAAAAATTTTTTTTTATTCTGTGCTGTTTTTTTATATCAATATGAAAAATAAAATGGAGATTTTTTGGCATGTTTTGCTTTTTATTACCAAAAAAATAAGAATGCTGTTCAAGCAAGAAAAAAGTTATGTGAAATGTTTGGAGATATGTTAACAGAATACCAGTACCAAAACTGGTTTGCAAAATTTCCTTTTGGCAGTTTCGATATTAAAGATGCACCACTTTCTAGAAAGTCAGTTGAAGCTGATGATGACAAAATAAAGGTATTGGTTGAATCAAACTGCTGAATAATAACACGAAAAATTGCTACAAGATTGAATTTTTCAAATTCCACCATTTGAAAATGTGGAACCCAAATATTGAGTTCAACATGTTCTCAAAGAAAGAGATTTGCTCCATTGCATTGACATCTGTAATTTGCTGCTCAATTGTGAAGAGAATGGTCCTTTTCTGAAGCGAATCATAACTGGTGATGAAAAATGGATTGTTTACAACAGTGTTGAACACAAGTGATCATGGAACAGAAGAGATGATCCGGCTCAAAGCATTCTGAAAGCCAATATTCATAAAAATAAGTGATGCTCTTTGTTTGGTGGGATTTCAAGGGAATTGTTTTTTTTTTTTTGAGCTTTTACTAGACAATTCTACAATTAATTCAGAAGTATACTCCACCAATTGGACAAATTGAGTGATTCCATCAAACAGAAGAGGCCAGATTTGATTAACAGAAAAGGCATAGTATTTCACCATGACAATGCCAGATTTTGTAGTTTTGTTCTCCAGTGTTGCATTATATTGTGTAGGAATGTGATGTATATGGTATATGAACCATGAATGTAGTATGCTATCGAATGCATTTTTGTAATCTATGTAAGCTATAAAAGTTTGATGATTTGCCAGAAGCTGTTACAGTTTGGATGGGATGGGTACCGCACCTACCATATTCGCCAGAACTGGCACCCTCCGATTATTACTTATTCCAGTCTTTACAGAACTCTTTAGATGGCAAAACATTTAGTTTAAATGAGGATGTCAAAAAATTACTTGGTTCAGTTTTTTGCAAGCAAACATCAGAAGTTCTATGAGCACAGAATCATGCTACTACCATAAAGATGGCAAAATGTATTGGACCAAAATGGTCAATATATAATCAAATAAAATAATTTTTACTATACTTACAGCTCTTTAACAGGAATTATTTTTTATTTTATAAAATAAAAAATAGTTCCTGTTAAAGAGCTATAAATATAGTAAAAATTGTTACTAAAGAACAGGAGTTATAGCAGACAATAATCAATTAAAATATTTATATACTACAGGTTGATAATCAAAAATCTGGCAACCTTGGGACCTGAGGATTGCCGGATTTTTGATGATTTGATATGCAGTATATATTTTACAGAAAAGGACTAATTGTACAGTGCTTTAAAGAAATAATATTAAACATTAAATGAGCAAATGAAATTTTTAATGTTCAATAACTACATAAAAGACTGTAGTTCTACAGAATGTTAATTCAACTAAATAAAATAGTTATATAGAATTTTAATTTGTTACTGTACCTTATATAATCTTATATAATTGCATAACTAAAATTAGAATCAAATTAAAATTACAAATATTGCCATAATTTCTTGCTTCAAATAAACAAGTTTCTTGTTTCTTTTTTCAATAAAAAATAGAATGTTTGAATATAAGAATGTGTGTAATTTAAAAAAGAAACTAAAGTTTATTAACTATACGTTTTTAGTTAATATATTAGCAATATTCAGCAACTAAAATATAGAACAAGATAGAACAAGAAGTTTCACTTGCTAAATCAAACTTTTTTTTCTAGGATTATATTAATATTTAAAATTTAAATGAAAAATTTTCTTTTTACGATGATATCACTTAATATATTTTACATATATATATAAATTAAATATTTTTATATAATTTTAAATTATTTTTATTTTTATAAAGTCTAGACTTTTTTTAACCTAGAAATTTATAAAATACTTTTCATTTGTAAACTTTACATTTGTTATACAATAAACTTTACAAATAAAAAAAAGTATTTTATGAATTTCTGGATAAAAAAAAGAATAAAAACTCTTAAGCTAAAATAAAAATATTGATAGAAATTGTAAAATACAAAAATATATAATTGATTAAAAATGACATAAAATAATATGATTTAAACTATTTGAATAATTTCAAAGAAAATATAAATAGTGATAGTTGATGAAGACTCTTGACTCTTTTACAACAACAGCTGCATCCAATGTACTTAATAAATTATAATGCTCATTAGAAGCAAAATTTGTTTCATTATTTATCATAGATCTAAGAATTTCAATAAACTTTCTTACAAATATTCCTTGTTGCCAAAACGAAACGAAGTTTCTATTAATCATGATGATAGTTTATAAGCTGAAAATTTTTTGAAAAATAAAAATATTTTGGTTGTTTAGTTCTAGATTAGATTACATATATTAAATATTTTTTCAGATATTTACACAGTTCTGTTTTACATGAACTTTTTTACACAATTTTGATTTAACATGATTGAACCAAATTCTAAGAAGAAAAATTTTTTTGTATTACAATGAATGCAGTGCTTGCTTTGCATTATTCACCTCCATGTTGTTGTTTTTGATTCCAATTAGAAAAGAAATTTCTGAGGAATTTCTCCTAATTTATACATATAACTTCAATAGGGAATTTGTTTTGTCTGCATTTTGAATACCAAAGTGAAAATTAACTTTTTGATGTTTAATGGTATAGAAAATTTAATAAAAGTTAAATCAAAATCTTATGTGTAACATATTATTTTGCATAGCTTTTGTGCTTATAAATAAGTAACATGTTATTTTTGGTATGGTTTTACATTAGCACCACGTGAATGAAAATTGTACCAATCGAAAGATGACGACAAGTAGAGAAAACTTTCCAAAAGGACTGCAATTCTATCTGGTGAAGACTTTGAGAAAATGAATAATAAAATGATAGTATTTCTCCACATGCAATACCTAAACCAGTACTATTGTATAGTAAAATACATATAATAAAGTAAAATTAAACTAAATTACAAAAGTAAAATAAAGCTACATTACAAAATACACTATTTTATACACAACACAATTTTTTAGCCCTTGGATGTTGGAATGAAGTCTTCCAGCAGATACCCTAGCACCCATAATCTTCTCTTTCTGTTGCAAAATGTTGCCACAGTTGTCATAGGAATGCCAAACTCGAGTTACATTTTAATTGTTCTACCTTTCTGCAGTTTATTTACAATTTTTTTCTTTGTCTCTTTACTCAATCAAGTATTCTTCTTTTTGGAATTGTCCCTCTGGTCAGTTCTCTTTGAACCCATCCTTACATTTCATTCAAAAAATAATAATAATCTCTGGTCAGTTCTCTTTGAACCCATCCTTACATTTCACTCAAAAAAAGTTCTCTTAGAACCCATCTTTACATTTCACTCAAAAAAATAATAATTACAAATTTTTTACTCTTTGAACCCATCTTTACATTTCACTCAAAAAAATAATAATAATTATCTCTTTGAACCCATCCTTACATTTCACTCAAAAAATAATAATAATTACCAATATTGAACCCATCCTTACATTTCACTCAAAAAATTAATAATAATTACAAATATGAACCCATCCTTACATTTCACTCAAAAAAATAATAATAATTACAATTCTTTACTTTCTGAAAAATGTAGAATTGAAAATAACACAAACAACAGAGGCAAACACCAAAGTAGCCCATAAAAGAACTGACAAATAGCAAATGACATCACCCAATTCCATGCATGTGCATGTGCCAACCCACAAAACTCAAATGTTGAATTGCGAGGCACCACTGTATATGTGCAATCTTTATGAAATAAAAAGTGCAAGCACATAAAAATAATAAGATTCTAAAGTGATTTTTCATATGGTTTATTGTATTATTTGGTGATTTTTTTTAGGTCTGGAATCAATTTTGTATTTTCTCATAGATACGGTATATTTTTTAAGAAAATTTTTTTTACACACATTCTTCGAGAACTTATCTATCATGTAAGAACAGAATTAAGTGTATTTGAAAAGAGTGCTATGGCTCTTCTATTTTTTATCATGAATCCACTGTTTGATTTACTGTATAATTGCATATTACTATGTTTTGTGAAGTAGTTCTTATTTGATTTTTATTATATTTCTGTATTGAATTAGAGAATGTGAACAATATTCTCTATCATTCAAGTCTATTTGCAAAAATTGCTTTCTGTTCACTTGTCAACCACATTTATCAGAATTTTAAATTCTAAATGCAGTTTTTTTTAAATAAGAGTGACTAATTGAATTGTTTTTATTCTACATTTGTGTTTTATTTTTCAGTAAGCAATTATCTTTCTTCAGGTTGTACCATTTGTTCAGAACACATGGTACAATCTGAAGAAATGTATATATAAATGATGATGATTTTATAATTATTAGCAGGGTTGCAGAGTTGGAGTTGGAGTCAGATTTTTAAACTGCCCGATCGGAGTCGGAAAAAAACAACCGACTCCTGACTCCTTAAGTCCCTACTTACCTAGGGCAAGAGCTATATATATCGTTTATAACTATTTACGACTAATGATAGTAAGTTATGAATAATATCAATTATCTAAATTTATGAAAAGGCCCTATAGTGCTATTAGTTAATTTATGAGTCTCATCTAAATTTATGAAAAGGCCCTATAGTGTTATTAGTTAATTTATGAGTCTCAACTCTAAGTGATAAATTTTTGTCCTTTAAACTCTAAGTGATAAATTTTTTGTCTTTTTGGAGCCATATTTAGTCTATTTTGTGGAAAGTGTTGTGGTCTAAGCCAAACTGAAACTTAGGCATAGGATTTTGATTATGATTAAAATATAGTCCTATAGCCTAACTCATAGGCCTAGCGGCTAGTACTCTTACACACCAAGTTATAAGAAATAAACAACAGACAATGCAAGAGGGTTATTGAAGGTAGCCTAAGGAATCTACTCTAATGCCAATGTAAGATATTAATTTAGTTTGATAAGAGGTCATTTTAAAGTGCAGTGTGTCGGCTCATTTCAGCCAATGATGTGGATTTTCCATTTGATACTCATCTCCAGTGGACCCCCCAAACGAGTGCTCTGCTCACTCTGCCGGAGGGTAAATATATACATATCAATATATAAAAGAAAAATTAGAATTAAATTTACATAAAAAGACTTTAAAAACTGCTTAGACTCTAATACGTAGCAAAATTGAAATAACTAGCACTTAAAGCAGCTGATGAATTCGAATAAGATTTGAATAACAGAAGGAATCAGTAAATCTATTCCTTCTATTATTCGAATCTTATTCGAATTTTTGTATCTGAAGATGGCGATATGCCGAGAATGTTAGTGTTTTATAAGTTATTAAAGTTTTTTCTTATTTATCTCAGCTACTTTAAGTGCTATTTATCTCAATTTTGCTAAGAATTAAATTTAAATTTACTAAATTACGATATATACTTGAATATAAGCTGACTCCCCAACTTCAGAGTGAAAATTGGTAAAAATGCGAAACCCGTATATAAGTCTATCCAGACTTTAGCACAATGAATTAATATATATAAGACGCGTAACAAAGTTAATTCGATAAAAATAAATTTTGCGCTTCTTATAACGCGTTATTGTTGTTTTTTCTATAATTTACTAATTCCAAAATAACGTAGATCGTTATCAGAAACCCATTCAAAATAAGCTTCACCGAACTTATCCTTGAACTTCAATTGGGGACAAACTGTACTACTGTAACTACTGTATAATATGGACGTAGGCTTGTTATAATGATATTGCACTTGTTAAATAATTAACGAATTAATTAAAGATGTATTCGATACAGTATTAAATATTTACAAAACACCATACGCCAAAAAATGCTTCGTCGTTATATAGGAGATTTAAAAGGAAATAAAAAAAATACGCAGTTTAATCAGTTGTAATGTTGAGAAAACAAGATTTCCGGAAATATAAAAATGAATAAAAGCCAGGGTTGCAGAGTCGGAGTCGGAAAAAAACAACCGACTCCCGACTCCTTAAGTTCATACTTACCTAGGGCTAGAGCTATATATATCGTTTCTAACTATTTAAGACTAATGATAGTAAGTTATGAATAGTATCAGTTATCTAAATTTATGAAAAGGCTCCTATAGTGTTATTAGTTAATTTATGAATCTCAACTTTAAGTGATAAATTTTAGCATTTGGAGCCATATTTAGTCTATTTTGTGGAAAGTGTTGTGCTCTAAGTCAAAGTGAAACTTAGGCATAGGATTCTGATTAATGATTAAAATATAGTCCTATCCAGACTTTAGCCTAACTCAGGCCTGGCGGCAAGCACTCTTCACATCAAATTATAAGAAATAAAAAACAAATAATGCAAGAGAGTTATTGAAGGTAGCCTAAGGTATGTGCTGTAATGCCAAATGTAACATTATTAATTTCAGTTTGATAAGAGTTCATTTTTAATTTTTTAAGTGCAGTGTGTCGGCTCATTTCAGCCGATGATGTTTAATTTTTAAGTGCAGTGTGTCGGCTCATTTCAGCCAATGATGTGGATTTTCCGTTTGATACTCAACTCCAGTGCTCCGATCATTGGAGGGTAAATATATGCATATATAAAAGAAAAATTAGAATTAAATTTTAATTTACTAAATTACCGTATATACTTGAATATAAGCTGACTCCCGACTTCAGAGTTTGAAATGTGAAATCGGTGTATAAACCTATCCAGACTTTAGCACTTAAATTTTGATAAAAATCCAATGTCCAATGTAAATACTGATGATAAAACGTGATTTTGAAAAATTATTGGATCAAGCAGACCATCTCCAGTGCAAAAACAAGAAAACTCATTTTGAAAAATTATTGGATCAAGCAGACCATCTCCAGCGCCAAAAAAAAGAAGAAAACTCGAGTCTGCTACTGAAAAAAGTAAACCTACAAATATATTTCAAATAGTGATACTGAAAAAAGTAAATCTACAAATATATCGCAAATATCAAATTTTCAATGGAATTTAACAAAACTCTAATAGAAGTTGAATGTTTTGACAGAAAATCTAAATTAAATGTTAGAGAAGCCATCTCTAAATATCCTGAAATTGTAAAAGATTTTGAATGTTTTGAAAGAAAATCTAAATTAAATGTTAGAGAGGCCATCTCTAAATATCCTGAAATTGTTAAGGGATTCTGCGCTTCTTGTTACAGCTCTGCCTCCAACACAGGTTAGCGTAGAGAGATAATTTTCCTCACTCCATTTGATCAGAGAACTGCAATGACAAATGAACTTACTGCTGCTATTTTGTTTATTAAGAAATAATGCTTAAATTTAATTTTGGTATTTGCCTATTTGGTATGTAAGTAGAATTTAAAACTCTAAAAGGAAGAACTTTAAATATTAAACCAACCTCAAGGGAACTTTTAATCCAAATAATCCTGATTAATCTGCCTTAATTAATCCCTTGATTCTATAACGGATTTTAATGATTTTGAATTAATTTAAACTAATTTTAGTGCCATCTCATAATTAGAATAATCATTATTTTATTAAATCAATGAGTGGCGCCATTTATTAATTAATAATTAAACTAGAATTTTTAACTAAATCATCTGAAGAAAAAATTCTAGTTTAATTATTAATTAATATATGGCATCACTCATTGATTTAATAAAATAATAATTGTTCTAATTACGAGATGGTCTAAAATTAGTCTAAATTAATTCAAAATCATTAAAATCAGTTATAGAATCAAGGGATTAATTAAGGCAGATTAATCAGGATTATTTGGTCTAAAAAGAAGCTTTTACTTTTTAATCTAGTGTTAATTTTATTTTAACAGGCATTTATACTAGTTAGAACTTGAATAGTCTTAGAAATTATATTTAAAGTAATTTTGGCATGATTAAATGCTTCCAAGAAGAAAGATTATTTTTTATTATTCAAATTTCAACAGCAATAAAACAAATCATGTAAAGTTTTACATGTTCTCTTTTTTCAGTGCATTAAAGTTGCTAATTGTGTTATCTCAGTTGTTGATATTGTAAATTGTAACAACCTATACACAGCCCAAATTTGTTGTAAATTGTAACAACCTATACACAGCACAAATTTTGGATAATCTCTTTTAAAAAATGTAAGAAAGTATGGGCCTATCTAGTATCTACAGCCAAAGTGCTTTAAAATTAATGTAAAGTAGCCAGAAGAATCACATGCAATAATAAAATACATTTACAATATTAACTTTGACTAAATGCAGGAGTCGGAGTCGGGCAATTAATGTAAAGTAGCCAGAATAATCACTTGCAATAATAAAATACATTTACAATATTAAGTTTAACTGTACAGAAGTCAGAATCAGACCTTAAGAATTTTGGTTTACAGAAAATTCGCCCCCTGCATTTCGCCTCCGACAATTCGCCCCGAGCATGTTCCGCCCCAGGACATTTCGCCCCCAGCACATTTTGCCCACAGCCATTTTCACCCCCAGCACATTCCACGGATTTTTTTTAAAGGTGGAGTCAGAGTCAGATCATTTGTTATCCAACTCTGCAACCCTGATTATTAGAGAACTTTTTTAATTATTGGTAAATTATCATATAAAATATTAAATGCATTAAATTGTACAATAATTTTTAAAAATAACAACTGTGATTATAGGTACTCCTCACTTAATGATCTACCTGTTTTAATACTGCTCGAATTTACATCCAAGCTTATGACTTTTTTTAATGGAAAATTTGGTTTGTGCCCATATGCATTGCTTATGACTTCTATTGCATGTAATTCCTCACACTCGTAGTTCCAAAAATCTGATGATGAAAAATATTTTGTGCATAATTAAGAAATAAATGTCTTTACAGCCATGAACAAATTACTTGCTTAAGATATTTAGAACAAGTTATTCACTTACCGACCAAGTTGTGAGAACGGAACTCAGTTGTTAAGTGAGGAGTACCTGTACATTATTAATGTAAACTGCATTAAACAGTAATGCTGTTCAAGATACTTTGTTATAAAATACAAAACATTAGTTATAATGTGAATAATTTTTTATAAATTTATATAAAGGCAAACAATTATAGAAATTATTAAAATTATACTGTAAATTAATTTTTTTATATGTATTGTCTAAAAATAAAATTTTTTTTATAGGAGTTTATTATGTCTTATTCATCGTATGATTGAGTTTGTTGTTCGAGAAGGTCCGATGTTTGAAGCAATGATTATGAATAGAGAGATTAACAATCCAATGTTCAGGTATGTATAAATATTCAGTTAATATTACATACATCATCATCTATCTGGAATTATTAGAATTTCCTAATATAAGTAATTTATTAATATTTCTTATATTTAATATAACATTATGCAAATCAGTATCACACCTAAAATTGATGAAGCAAAAGCATTATACTAGTAATACATGGGGATGCAACAGTTTTGAAAAATATTGATTCGTGGTATTGTTCAATACATTTTTATGAAGAATTTATACTATCTGCTACTTACATAGAAAATATCAATATTTGTAGTATGAATACAAAAAAATTTTAAATGAATAAATAAAATAAGTAATTTTGTTTTCAATTACTACATTTATCCTAAACTACTAAAAATATTACAAACTATAGCACTTTACGCAATTGGTTACATAAAAATCTTTTATTCGTAGTACTTTCAGTAAGTTTAATAACTATCTTCAATGAAAAATACAAGATTTTTCGTTGAAGATGGTTATTAAACTAACCAAAAGTACTACGAATAAAAGATTTTTATGTAGCCAACTATGTAAAGTGCTTCAGTTTATAATATTTTAAATAAAATAAGTGATGATTCAAAATATTAAATATTTATTTAACCCAAAAAATAATAATAAACTAATAAAATAATCATTCCTTGAGAAATATTTTATGAAACATCAAAAATAATTCATTAGAAGTCCCATGAATATTATAAATAGAAAAGAACTGCCTTATTATTACTTCACACTTTAACTATTAAAGAAGCACAAACCGGCAGGTGTAAGAAAAAACTCAAATAATTTTTATTGCTAACGTTTTTGATGATATTTTGCATCCTCTTCAGGCAAAGAACATGACAGAACATAATAAATTTAAATACAATTCGAACAAAAATAAAAATAAAATAGAATATAAACGCTTTTCTTAACAGAACTATGCAAGTAACCATGTTAACAAACAAATAAACAACTACACATATAATGTTACATAAAACACAGATATCGCAGGTAGGAAATTATTAAAGCCTGGATGTAAAAGATAAATGTATAATAATAATAATATACACCTAGCCCTCGATTTGCATAACACTCAATTTACACGGTTTTTAAATGAAAACAAAAGAAATTTTCCGGTTTCGCTTTTACACGGTTTTAAATGAAAACAAAAAAATTTATTTTTTACTCAATTTACACGGTTTTTAAATGAAAACAAAAAAAATTTTTTTTAGCACTCAGTTTACACGGTTTTAAAATGAAAACAAAAAAAATTTCTTTGCTAAAGGGTTTGTTGTTTGTGCATTAGCCAATTTATAAATTAAAAGAGTATCATATTGTCATGTTTTGTGGGTTTACGAGTTTGTAGAGACTACATAATAATAAAAAGTGAATTCCATATTTTCAAGTTCAGTTAATGCCCTTTGAACCAGCTGTTTTCGGTAATTAACTTTAGATCTTGGTGTGATACACGCTTTTAAAGGTTGGAGTTTGCTTGTGCAGTTTGGAGGCAAAAATTCCAAG
>AYEL01059557.1:0-15426 GCA_000484575.1 Olivierus martensii | reverse complement strand
AAAAAAAAAAAAAAAATTCAAATTAATAATTTTCCACAGTTTAAACAGGATATGTGAACCAAACTGTTTTGCATTATGATAGAGTATTTTTAAGAAATCTGCATTAATTATCTTCCTTTTTTTTAATATATGGAATTTTTTTAAGAAATTCTATATCCTGGTTTAATAGATTTCAGCCTACATATTCTGTTTGGCATTGTGAAAAATTATTAACTTTGATGTATGGATTTAATTTTTTTTATTTTATATTTTTTACTTTAAATATAGAGATCATGAAATCATTTTCTCATGATAGTAATAAATAAATGTAGCACTAGACAGAAACACTTGTAATAGAAATATTTTAACTAAAAATAATTGGACAGAATATAATTCAATTCATTACAGATGAAGTGAATGAATTCAGCTATAATGAATAGTTATAAAAATAATCAAAAGATTATTCTATTATAAAATTATTCAAATAGAAACTTTTAATGTTTTTCTTTTTTTGTTCTTGAAATGTATAATTTTTTTTCTATACTACAGTAGAATCTGGATTAACAAGGTCTTGTTTAACCAAGGTTCGATATTATCTGAGATGAACTGCCATTCATTTTGTGTTGCATTTTTATTATTAAGATTATTCATCTATACTATTGTACGAGCAGAGGCCAAAAAAGTTCTTACCCTCATCATATTGCATGTGTACTATAGATCTATATTGTAAACAATAATAGGCTACTGTCTTTCTAATATGCATGTCTTTTTTTATTTTGATAGATCTTGTTTAACTATTATAATTTTCTATTATTACTCTTCTTAACTCGAAAAATAATAATAAAAAAAAGGTGTTGTACTGGACAAAATTGAGTATCAAGGAATGACATGGTTCCTTCATCTTCGAGGGAAAATTGTACAAACAATCCACAAAGAGATGTCAACTATGTATAGCAAGGAATGTCCATCATACGAGATTGTGAAATGACAGAAACAGGAATTCAAATGTGGTCACACTAGTCTACAAGATGACTTAAGATAAAGCCATTTCAGCAAGGTTATGTTATCTGTATTTTGGGCAACAAAGGTGTAATATTGACAGATTATTTACAAAAAGGGTCAATAATAATAGAGGCATATTACAGGAACAAAACTTATAGGACAATATCAAGGAAAAAAGATATGGTTTACTGTGAAAAAGTGTGTTACTGTAGCTGGCAATGTACCTGCAAACAGAGCTGCAGATTTAATCACATTTCTATGCAAATATGGCTATGAAATCTTGCCCCATTCCCTGTATTCTCCCCATCTGGCTCTTTAGACTTCTTCTTGTTTTGAAATATAAAAAAACATTCACAAGGAAGAAATTTCTTTGATGATGAGGAAGTCATTATTGCTACTGATCTGCTGACTTCTATAAAGATGCAATTAAACAACTATTCCACAAGTGTAAGAAGTATGTTGCCCTAGAAGGTGTAGAGAAGGAAAAGTTGGGGGACCAAATTTCAGATCCCTAGCACATCCATGTCATGATGAGGGTAAGAACTTTTTGGCTCCCCTTGTATATTACAAATTAATGTTTTTGATCTTCAATCCAGTCTTCTGACTGCAATTCATCATCAAATATCCATAAAGATGGGAAATCCTTCATTTCTAAAGGTTTCACAAATTACTGAATATGGAACAATCTCCCATTGTTCTACTTATTAATAAAAACAGTTGTAAAACAAAAAAATGATTTAAAATATACAATAAAGCACTTTAAATTTTATTTACAACTCTTTTATTATAAAAATAAAAAAACTAATTGAAATGAATGATACTTCACTTAAAATATACAATTAAATCCATTATATTCAAAAAGTATGTCTAACCTAAAAATAGTGTATACATAATCACATTAATGTATTCAAACCTTCTGTATTATCCAAAGCACCCTAGGCCACATTATCTCAGAAAATTATTTCTCGTATTAGTTAATGAATATCTATTTATATTGATAGCACATGATATTGGATATACTGTGATAAACAATCATAAAATTATAGAATATAAATCTTCAAATTTGCATTCTATTCCTTTTCTAGATTAAGAGAGGATAAAATACCATACTAGGAATAGAAACATAAATTAATGGTTATCTCAGTATTTTGTCTATATTATTTGTTTTTTTTTAATATTTAATAGATTTTAATATTTTATATTACTCTATTAAAATTTTTGATTTGATAAATAATATTTATTTCTAGAAAAACAATTAAAATGCTTAAAAACTTATGATTAGAATTTTCTTCTGGAATTAAAAAAAAATAAAAACTGATTTTGACAAACTTAAAAGACTATAAATCAAAACAGCTCTGATCAGGGAAAATAAGTTTAATAGTACTAGTGATATTTTCAATCTGCCCTTGAGATCATCCTCAACTATATTACTGATTTACAAAAAGATTTTTTGCATGCTTTACAGTATTAATACAAAATGATAGTTGTCATTCACTTTTTAATTTTACAATAATCGATCAAGTTGCACATTGCAGAAAAAATATAAAGCATAAACTTTCAAATAATCATTCTGTTCTTTTTTTTAATATTAAGAGAGGATAAAAATGCTGTACTGTAATTTACAATAAACAATCAAGTTTCATATCACAGAAAACATAAAAAATAACAAAATTACATTTAGAATGCTGCTAGTACTATAAAATTATGATTTTATAGAATGTTGAGATTATTATTAAGTTTATTACATCATATAGGAAAAAATAATAATAAAGTAAAAAATAATAATAATAAAGTAATATGTATAACATTACAAGCACTAATAAGCAGTAGAGAAAACACTCAGAAATTTTTAACGAACAAACATTTTCAGCTCTTTAAAGCCATCCTCAGGTTCATACACTCTAAGTACTTCCGTTGTTCAAAAAGTGTTCAGTTGTTTCTGTTGTTAGAGTGTACGAACCTGAGGATGGCTTTAAAGAGCCGAAAACGTTTGTTCATTAAAAATTTCTGAGTGTTTTCTCAACTGCTTATTAGTTTTTCTCAACTGCTTGTAATGTTATATGTATTAGTAGGAGTATAGGCAGTTATTATATAGTAAGCATGAATAATAAAGTAAAAAAAATAAAATAAAATTGTGTGAATCTGATAATTCAATAAAGCATTCACAAATAAGTGCTGCCTAGTATGAAATGAGATATTACATGATTGATGCATCAAAACCAGGCTTTGGATAGAGTATTGGGATCATACTTATTTACATAATTATGTAATTAATAGATGTAATCCAAGCTTTATGTATGATTATTTGATGTTTACAAGATTTCAGTCATTTATCTATACATATTATAAATCTGAAATGCCTGAGCACGCGTGTACACTTATAACACCAGAACAACTAAATGGATTTTTACAAAACAACTTTCATTTATTAGGGGATTTAGGCAGGGAGACCTGAAGATAGGTATTGATTATTAGAAATTTGTTTTTTTAATTATAATTGGCATAAATTACTTGATAAAGATCAAAGATGGAAGATCAACATTATTTGAACAACCTCATCGGTTACAGTGACATGTTAGCTAGCTGATATCATTGGATTACTATGATCGCATCTTTGGTAACTGAATAGTCTCATTGGCTCATAATGGACAGGTGATTGTTGTACGTGACTATTATAACCCAATGAGACTGCTTTTAATGGCAGATATCGAGTATTGTGCTGTATATTATTTCGGTAAATTATTGAACTTCAGATTTCATATTGAAAGGTTTTTAAGGTTTTTTTAAATCTTTCTCTAATTTTCTATTGATTATAGCTTACATTACTTTATTTAGCCTAATATACTTAAGTTAAACTTTGATTAGGCTTAGTGACCATGTGGTACTTATGTTAAACTTTGGTTGGGCTTAATGACCGTGTGTTATTCGCAGCATGGCTATTAAGAGATATCCAATCTATCTATATATAATATTGATACATATAAATCTAAATGTGTGTGTGTGTGTGTGTGTGTGTGTGTGTGTGTTCAAAAATAAGGCAAGATAGCCTGAATTTCCTAATACCCTTAAGATAGTCACTATCATTATCATGTGTAGAGAAACGAACCATCATTGCCATAGCAACGCAACAATTTGACTTACAATAACAGAATTTTATAAAAATTATCGAAATATTTATGCTGGTACTGATTTATTATTTAATCTATTATCTTTTTTCAATCAATGATTATTTTATTTCATGTTTTTCATTATTGTAAGTTTTTATTATGTAGAAGAATCTGCATTTGAAATTAATTCACGTATTTTTCGATGCTCTTGGTTCGAGACTACGTCATTTCACGTGTTGTTTTGATATAAAGGTTTCGTACATCGTACAGTTATATAAATTTCATAATGCCATGGAAAAAAACTATTTAGGTAGATTAATTCCTGCTACTGAAAGATTTGCATTTAATTCGAGAAAATGAAACATTAAAAGATTGAACAAATCGACAGAATTCTAATAGAAAAAGAAAGATAAATAAGTGAACATTCGAAAAGACACATGTTTCAAATAGAAAACATATCTATAACGGAAAGATTTTCAGAATACATTGAAGAAAATCCTGAAAGTCATCTAAAAGGTTATAATTTAAGAGAAAAAGAAACTTAAGTACAACACCATGAACTGCCCGAGCAACACCGGGCACGGGTCTGCTAGTATCAAATAAAAAATGGATATACTGTGTTTAAATAACACATCATCAATAGAATTAAAGAGAAATTTCACCAATATGAAAAAACTGATTAAAGAAAAACATTTTTATTTCTGATATACAACAGTAATTTATGAATCAGAAGAGAACTTGATGAATGATTGTCAACATGCTTTAGTAGCCATTGAAATACACTTCTCCAAAATTGTTTCACCACTAAATATCTCATAAATAAAAGAAATGAGTAAATTCCCTATTATCATTGTTTCAATTATATTTTCTTTCCTTCTTGTTCTAAAATATAGTGATCAAGGCTGTGAACAGATAGAAAAGTAATACTGAAATATAATACAGTAGATTCTCTCTTATCCAGTCTCTCTTTAACTGGCTTCCACCTTAACCAGTCAGATTTTTGTTGAGCTATGAGAGAAAAACAAATAAAAATAAATAAATTATTCAAAAGGGAATAAAGCATTTAAATCTGCAATAAGATATATCATAACAGAAAGATAATTCATCTGCCACTGATATAATTCTTATAAAAAATGGGCAAATTTTGCCTCAAAAAATGAATTTAAATCAAAAAACAAATGAAGGTTACTGATTTGGTTTAATAAACCTTTATATATAACATATATACTTTTTATTTTAATTTACAACTTATGATATTTTACATATATTTTTGGATTAATCAGCCATTTGTTTACCTAGCCTAAAGTCCAATCCCATAGGGGCTGGATAAAAGGAGTCTACTGTAATAGAAGACAATGACAAGTAGGTAATTACGGTATATAATTTTTTTTTTTATATAGGAAATTTAGTGGTTTAACAGTTTTACAGAAATGTATTTCAATAAATTTATCAACAGACAATCACTTATCAAGATCTCTCATTTTTAACAGTTTAAATTAAAATCTTTAAAATATATTTTCACTAATTCTTTTCGTTTTGGAATTTTTATCTACAGAACAATTTTTAGGTATATACAGTATGTGGATGAAGAATAGAAATGAGTAGACTAAATTAAAAACTTTATATGCTAATAGGTTTTTTTTCTTTTATACTTCACTACTTAAAATTCCATAGTAAATGAATAACTACTTAGCACATTCTGCAGTTTAAAACAACTCTCTTTTAATTAACTATCGTATAATACAAACGTTTTCGTTGTACACATGCCCTCATCAGGTTTTTTTTTTTTTTTTTTTTTTTTTTTTTTTTTTTTTTTTTTTTTTTTTTTTTTTTTTTTTTATAAAAATCCAATTGTTAGTTCAGTCAAAGAATCAGGGCTGAAAAAATACTAGTAGACTATTGTGGATGACAACTTTATTCAACATAGTAACTGAATAAATCTACTAGAAAATTTTTGTTTCTCATCTATTAAAATGCTTTTCACAAGCCGTATCTATAACAAAGTTTATTATTGTGAAAATATATATATTATTCTTATAATATGTATTTTAGGAAATTTATTTTTATTCTATAAAAAATATATTTTTCTGATAGAGTATTCATAAAATTTTTTCTACCTGATCAATCGCATATAGTTGATTCTCGTTATTCACGGTAGTTACATTCTGTAAATTGTTTGCGCATTGTGCCTATGGGAAATATAGAGTTAAGTTCCTGCAAACCTTTCTTCCCATTTTCATCCTTGCTTTATATGTGTTTTTATGTTTATAGATACCTTATTTAATGTGTATTACAGTACTTACAAATATTTACAGTACATGCAGTGTACAATACTATATACAATATTATAATTACAGAAATCTTTATTTAATTTTTTAAAACACTAACTATTTAATAAATAAAATCTTATTTTTGATGGGTAGTTGTTTGATGTTGCAGCTGACTTTCTGAACTGCATTGCAAAACTGCATCAGTATTGTCTGTGTCATTTTTGCCTCAGATCTTCTTAAATCTCGGTGTAAGGAGTAAATGCACAGGAAGTTAGGTGTCTAAATTTAAGGCTGTAGTCAAACATAGAGAGTCTTCTGTGAGACTTCAGAGGATATGAACAGACTTTTGGCCTGCAGGCTATGGAGTGAGCAAGGATAAGTAATGAGACTTTTCAGGCAGAGCAACACAGAGACTACATTGGTAACAAATAACTTCCCTTATTAGAGAAAAAGAGGTTTACATTGGTAACAGTATTTTCAGCGGGAATCCATGAATAACTGCGAAAGCACCATGAAAATCAATTTTGTGGTCACAAATAAATTTTTGTGAATAGTCGAATATGCAAATACAGAATCCGCAAATAATGAGAATTGACTGTATTTTTACATTGGCATATTCAGTAATGATATATGACTAGTATTTCTTTAGAATCTAAAACAGTTTAAAATCTGATATTTAACTATGGAGAGTGCCAAATTTTATAGAATTTGGAATATAAAATTTAATAACAATTATATCCAAAGATATAATTTATTTTATTTTCTTCTATCAATTTTCTTAAATCAAAATTTTTTAAATAAAAGTAAAGTGTATTATTAACAATTTCAACTAATAAAACTGAAATTTTATAAAAACTTAATGTTACATAAATAAAACTATTATATTTACTTAGGAACAAAAGATTAAATAACATTTAAAAAACTGAATGGTATTTTATTCTGTTTTAAGTATGGGACCAATTATGTTGTGTCCCTGTATTCAGAATTCTCAGAAAATTGGTTATTCCAGACTATAGTAAATATGTAGACTACTTGTGTATTCAATTTAATATGGCAATCTTATTGAGAAGTATTCATATTCTCACTGATGCTTGAGTAGAGTTCTATCTTCACTTGCTATCATTATAAATTGCAATCACTCAGCAAAATCAAATAAACAAGCACTCAATATATAATCTTTTCATTTTGTTCTCATAACTTGAGAAAGAATTCTACATTCTTACTGTGAACACATTACAATCAGTTTCACAGTATGCAATTTCAATAAATCTACTTTTAAACTATTGTTTGAATATTCTTATTGTATTATTGATTCACATTTTTGAGTTTATCTTAACAGAAATGGCATCTTAGTATTAAAACATATACCCATCAGGATGAAGTGATTTTAATCTCTTAATGTTTTGATATGCCTTAGTTAAAATTGAAGATTTCATTTTTAAAAAAATTTTAAATATAAATTAAATCATTACAAAAAGTTATGCATGTTTGAACTGATTAGCAGAATTCATTTATACATGGATAGAGCTATCATGACAACTACAAGCTATAATTGAATTAGGAATGAATGTGATACAATTCATCTATGGCTTATATACAAATGTTAAAGTATGCAATCTTAATGCAGTTGTCAACATTGTTTATTTCTTTTCAACTTTATTTGGAATTTTATCAATAACATCATACATGAAAAAGAAAACATTTTTTTGGAAAATGTAATAAAAATTTCTAAACATTATTTATAGTTTAGAAATAATATGTAACAACAAAATTCTTGTTTTCTATTTCTATATAAGCTTCTAATAGAAAATAATAATAATATATTTTATAAATAATAATGGACTAGTGTATTATTTCAATTAAAATTATCTAGTCCAATACCTTATATAATATCTGTTCTATATCTATCACTGAAAAATTGTTTAATTATGATAATATTTTAATAGATAAATTATTGGTAAAATTTTGTTCTAATGGATAAATCCATCAGTATATTAAATAAAGCAAATTTGTTGAATTAATAAGAAAGAGAGAAAAAGATTGAGTCCATACATGTGGAGTTATATTTAAAAGTATCAGCTTCGTGTGTTGGGCATGTGGTTTCAGTTAGAGGAAATTTTTCACTTACTTACAGAATGTGTTAATTGATGTTAACTAATCCAAAATATCTTCATTTTGAAAGTAGAGCACTTATTTATTTATTATAATTTTTAAATGTTTTAATAGATTTTAGGCATTTACTAAGAGTACAACACTATTTGCAGTTGAGTATCACTCCTATGCATTATTTTTTTATGATATGGATTTTAGGCATTTTAGACATTTTTTAATGAAAATTCAGAAAGATCAGTTATTTAGAAAATCTCAGATTCAAGCATTCTGGATAAATGGTTTCATACTATATTATTCTTAGATTTTAAATTATTTTTGTTTTATCAATCAGCTTCAAGATTATTATATTTTAAAAACATCCTTGATCAAAAAGTAACTGAATTCCAATAATTATAGTTAAATATATGAAAGACTGGCAATGAAAAAACAGGAATTTAAAGAAAATATTTTATGAAAATATCTCATCTAAATGTGTTTCAAAGGAAAATATGCAAATTTTTATACATGAATAATTAATTATTATTATATTATATTCAATGTTTAATTTTCAATTTCATGCTAGTGTCAACACACCTGCCATACCGATCATCTCGGATGACTTCAAAATCTCCCCGTCTTTCTCGTCTCTCCCATGGTCTTTCTCCTGGTAGCATTTGCCCAGTCATTTCCATTTTCTCAAAAAATGCTGTTTGACATTCTCGGCTAGCAAAGTCCACCTGCATAATTAAAATCAAATAAATTAATAATTCTCTTTTATCTAAAAATTAGTTAAACATAATATTTGATAAAACTTTATAATAGAAAGAATAAACAAAAAATTCTCTCTCTTACTAAGAAATAAGCATAAATAATACATAAAAATTAATATGAATTTTAAACAACAATCAAAATTTTTAATCAAATAATGCTACTTAAAACTATTAAGCTTTTACATATGAAAATAATATATATTTATTCTAAAATTCTAAAAGACTATTAGATCAAATCTTTTTCAAAATGGCAAAAGATACATATTTTGTTGTAGATTAATGTAAATACTGTCTTGATTAAAGTTTTCCCTAATCCTCTTATCTCTTGCTATGCCAACTTTTTATTCTTTTGATTACTTTCACTGTGATTGAAAAGTTTTAAATTTATAATGAACTAACTAATTATTTGACACATATTCATAATATACAATGAAAATCTATTAAAACTAAGGGGCTCTGTTCTCTAGCTAATTAAGGTGGCCTAACCCCTGCTATACTCATTTTGTCCCTTGGTTTTGCCATCTTTAATTATTAGTCATTCTGACACAGGAAAGGTTAATAAAAAATAAATAAAATTTTCATGAAAATAAATTTATTTGTATGAAAAATTTCTTTCTATATAACATTGCAGTTTCAATTTGTTTTAATGTTGAAGATACCATTTTTTTTTTCAATAGACTCTCTTCTATATTCTCTCTGATGTTCAATAGCAGATTTTATATTTTGAATTTTGCTATAATTCACAATAAAAGGATATTGGGAGATGTCATTATGAAAATAAATCTTGATTTAAGAGTTTATTATTTAAAAGTTAAAACTATAAAAAAAATTAATTAAAATAAAACATTTTCGTCACATATTTCAGCTTTTAGAAATATCAGCAGATATCATTATGATACACTTTCATGACACAGTTAAGCTAAGTATTTTATACTTCTAGAATAGATAAAACAATAAATCTATTATGAAAAATAAATTTTGCACAATCATTAACTATAGTTGGGACATTTTATAACATACTGATGTCCTGCTGTAACTATATAATATAGAATTCCACCATTCTGAAAATGACACAATGTAGTGAAATTTGAAATGGCTAGCATCATACAATACAGTATATGCTGTACTATAATTTTATCTTATTAAATACAGATATCCCTTGGAATATGTGATCTCACTTTACACATTTTCGCTATAATGCAATTTTAAAAAGTAAATTAACTTTTTAAATTAAGAAAATTTTTATTTAAAAATTATCTCATGTAGATAAGACAAATGTGGATGAACTGCACAAGTCCCACATATCAGAACTCACTAATGAAGAGCTTCTGGAAATGGAAAACAATATGAATGATGATGTTTTCTATTTCCAGAAATCAGTAACTCTTTTTTTGCTGAAATCATCAAATAGCTTACAACAAAACAAATGACTGAATTTTTTAAACACAGTGAGAGTGCCATCAGAATAATTGAAGAAAGTGATCCTAATGAAACTAGAACAGTCAAAGTTGTGAGAGAAATTCAGAATTCTTTGGCAAAGAGCTTTATAGAGAGACGACGAATGCTGCCTATCAGCTAAGTCTTGACTATTTCATTAAAAAAAGTTGAAGATCATCAGCCTATCATCCCAGAGACTTCAAGAGATCAAGAGAGTGATGATCTAGGCTCACCAGACTCAATCCATTCATCATTGGATTGAAGACTGTCAGAAGTATATAGCAGGGCTGCCCAACCTTTTTATGACTGTGAGCTACTTTTTTCACCAGAGTGATATAATAATCTACCGATATCCAGGGAATAAAAGTACAAAAATAGCAATGTCAATTATATAATTCAAAATTTATTAAGTAAAATAAACAATTTTTCATAACATGAAAATAACTATGAATACATAGGCACATAAACAAAAATTTTAATGCGATATTTGGAATTGTGTAGATTTTGCAATTGATTCTAAATTTGCATTATATAATGAAAGAGATAATCTTAAAATTTTTACGGACATATTTTGTGGTGAATGTAAGTTCAATTTCAAATCTATAATTGAAGAGTGTGATCCCAAAACACGATCAGTCCATTTCTGTTAATTTTCAAATATTTGGCATTGTGTAGATTTTGCAATTGATTCAAAATTTTGATCACATGATGAAAGAGATAATCTTAAAAATTTTAAGAACATATTTTGTTGTGAATGTAAGTTTGATTTTAAATTTATAATTTTCTCTCTGTGTATTTTGGATATTTATTTTCATAACTGGAGATGATCGTTCAAAAATGTCTTTCAATATTTCCCTTTTTTTTGGAATAGCAACAATTAAATTATACTGGTATAATGAAAGAGAGGAAAGCCAGTTATACTCAGAAATTTAAACTGGGTGTTAGTAAGAAGGATAGATAGATGGGGGTTGAGGTCAGGGTTGGGGGTGGGGAAGTGAAAAGAGAGTGGGATCCAGGGCGAATTGCACCGGGTCCCAGCAGTGGCAGCTTGCCACCAGAGTCGGCCCACCTCCCACTATCCTGGGGGTCTGGGCTGAAAGTATATTTAAAGAATAGCAATACAACATTACATTTGAAGACAGGATATGTTGATTACAATTGAATGACAACAAGGACAAAGATAACATAAAATAAAAATGAATTATCTTACCAGATATCTGTTTCTAATTCATATACATGCACTTCTCAGTAAAATTTTGAGATCAGTCATCATGAGTTTTTAAATTACACAATGACTAAATATAATGGTGTTAATGGAAACTTGCTAAGTCCAAGAACTGAACGTGTTTTCAAAAAAAAAATTCTTCATTAGAGTTAAAAAAAAACAATTAAATTATATATTAGCCAAGAGTATCTACCATTAACCATGGAAAAAAAAATTATTATGGTTTCATTTATTATGGTAATGATAAGTTTTAATTTTCGTTTCTACACTCATAATTATGGCTAAAAAAAGAAAAAAATTTTTTATATAATTGAAGTAGTTTATTTTTTAACAAATTTAACCCTTTTAGTTCCTAACGATATATTGTTGTCTGGACCTGAGTAGTATAATAAAGAAAGAAAAGACATTTGAACCTGTAAATACATTTTTCCAACAAACTTTTGCTTACTTATCAAAATAATCTTCATTTATGTTTTTGATATATTATTATATTCTATCGAATGATAAAATCTGCTATTACTTAATAAATGATAAAAGACACAAAGAATGAAAACACTTAGGGATAACATCTATTACTTAATAAATGATAAAAGACACAAAGAACGAAAACATGTAGGGGAAACCTCACTTTTCTTGTTTCAGTAAAAGAACACAGACCACCTTTGCTATGTATTGTAAACTGGAAGTTTAACAAGCGAGTTGATTGGAAGATGTTGGAGGCTTGCGATCGACTGAAAAGCTTGTCGCGATCAACTAGTTGGGCAGCAACTTGTCGCGATCAACTAGTTGGGTATATAGTGTTTAGATGTTTATGACATTGTATTAATTATATTCATTTTCATCCAAATTCATTCATTAAAATTTGTGTATTTTGTTTATAAGTTTAAATAATTCATTCATTAAAATTTCTTTTGCTCACAGGGGTAAAATTTTCATTTTTTAATCCTAGTGAAGAAACCCCTATTCTTATCTCACCCATGCTAAATTCAACTCACTTTATGCAATTTCATGTTACGCAATTATTTCACAGAACTAATTAATTATGCAAAGCAAGGGACACCTGTAATTCATTTTTTAATATGTGAAACAAAATGTAATTAGATACTATATTTCTTTGAATCTGCAGGACACCTATTTCATTGGAGGTCCAGCCCTAGATTAAAGCAAGCAAAGACTTATCTTACTCTACAGAAGATTAGTTTTGCTTGAACTGAATAAAAATCAAGCAAAGATTATTACAGAATATTATCATCTTAGAAGATAGCTTAGAAAAAGCCAAACTGTAGATGATACCAAAGAGAAGTTTCATCTCCTCTTTGCATATTGTGTGATTCTGTGATACTTTCAGAATTAATCTTAGAATCCATATTCAGCCTCTAAAAATATGTGATTAAAAGATGAATTTTTAGAAGTTCCATTATTTTGATCAAAATAATGCTTTAATAGCATTTTTCTGTGAACATTAGATTTTACTTCAGTTCATTTATCTTTCATTGAGCATGCAACTTTATTGCTAGCATTAATATCTGCATCTCAAGAGAAGTAGATACAGTTAGATATCACTGAACAAGAAATACATAAAAATTTAATTATCATTTTCTGATCCATACTGGAAAAATGACTAGCAAAGTTAACCATATTAGCTAAAATATATCTATTATTTCCAGTATCATCAGCTGATGTAGAATGTGCATTTTCAAAGCATAGATTTGTATCATTTCTTTTATATTGAGGTTTGTCTGAAAAAAAAAACTTTGCTAACTCTGCACAGTGTTTTTTAATAATATCAACATTTAATCAGTATTCTTATTAAAATTATTTGTTAATAAATAAAATGACAATTTTTGATTCATTAGTCACTAATTAATTCATAAACCTTGATTATTTAATAGCATTTTAAAAATTCTTGTTAAAAGTTTATTGTTTATAAATAACAATTGAAAATGCCACAACGGTTGTGAAATTCTGCAAAGCAATACAGAATTTTTTATTTCTTGCAACAGAAAATTATGGACCTTAACAATAACTCATTACTCTATTTCTATAATAAGAATTAGGTATAAAAGTAAAATAAATACATACTTAAAATTTTTATCTTTATTTCATATTTATAACTAATAAACTATTTATCTTGTAAATAAATTATTATAAATATAAATCAAATAATAATTATTCATTAAAAAATTAAAAAATAATTTTACCTGCAACCGTTTTCCTCCCAATATTCGGCCTCTCATTTCAGAAACAGCAATTTGAGCATACTCTACCGAATCATAAAATATTAAAGAATGTCCTTTTTCTCTGTCGATAGCCGTATATCCAACAGGACCAAAACGACTGAAATGGCGAGCCAAAAATTTCTCTGAAACACTGTCAGCAATTCCATCTAACCATACACAGTTTGTTGGCATGCTTTTTCCAAATCCTAGTTTTATTCTATTGGCACCAAGATTTTCTCCATCTAATTTTCTCATAGCTTTTACAACACTAGCTACATCAGAGTATTGAATAAAAGCATATGATGTTGAAGATCCTTGTTTCTTGATATCAATTTCCTAGATAAAACATTAAAATTATTATTATAAGAATTCATGTTCAAATGCTTTATCTTTATAAGCATTCTTTATTTATTTTTAAAATAATATTTTATTACTTACAATAATTTCACCAAATTGCTCAAAATGTTTTCTAAGTTCAGTAGTTGTGATGTCTTTTTCTAAATTTCCAATGAATAATGTTCTAGTAGCTTTAGGATGATATTCATCGAGTTCTGCTTCTAAAGGCCTGAATTCATTATCTTCACCATCTATACCTTCATGTGCAGTTACCTCTATTCTACATCCAAAGAATAATTTGTCTTTTGATACTTCTAGTGCTTTGTCAACATCTTCAGTTCTGAAAAATATACAGTAAGTAAATTTTGAAAGAATGATTAATAGTACTTAATAGTAATGATTAATAGTGAATAATTGTTAACTAATTATTTTTCATAGATAGTGCCTTTGTTTTACCACAAATTTAATCTGGACATATACTAACTAGTGTTTATGATTTCCCGGCTTTTTTTCATTCCCGGGAACATAAAAGCCATTCCTGGGAATGCATTAAAATTTAACAAAATCTAAAAAAATAGTTATTTATAATTAATATTAATAAAAAATACACAAAAGAAGGATATTAATAAATTCCAAAATTTATATTCCTTTGTATATGACTAATTCACAATTCGAACTACAAAATACAAATAAAATATACATCACTTATTCTTAACGTATGATTTGAGGAAACATAAGCAATCAATGCTCTTATCGCTCAGTCTAGTTCTTAGCTTTGTTAATACACAGATCTGCAACAGAAAATGCTCTTTCTGCTTTGATGATGAAGGAATTGTTTTCAGAGCCTGGCCCAGTTTTATAATACTGTACGTGATGATTGATTTTCTGTTGATTCAAATAACTGTAATTCTTGCTTCACAATCTTGCTCAAGCTAGAACTCAGGCTAGTTGAACAACGTAGGACCTTTGTCTTTGAGTGGATCGCTTTTT
>AYEL01059554.1:0-54830 GCA_000484575.1 Olivierus martensii | reverse complement strand
TATTAGTGTAAGTTCTAACATCGTTTTTTTGTTGTTCGTTTTACTGCTAACACTTAATCGGCACTTTCAGTGTAAGTTCCGATATTTAGTTTTGTTTCGTCAGTTAGACGTTACATTGTGTTAAATTGTTTTGTAATTATTTAGTATTAAGTTAGAACTTAGAAAAAGACCTGAGCTCAGGCAGAACTCTGGAATTTGCAGAGTCGCTAACCGTTAGGCTTAGTTAGTATTGACAGTCGTACTAAAACGCGACTTTGCAAATATACCAAAAACGTTTTTATGTTTAGTTAATAAAAGCCTGTTTTTCTTGACTGCCGGTTTGTGCTTTTGAGGATATTGAACTTTAAAATTTCAGAATAAGTTATGTAAATAAATTGGTTAAAGTTGTTAGATCATAAGACATGCTATTGCTGTAATTTTTAAGCAAGAATAATTTGAGAATTGTCTTTAACAACTAAAAAAATATTTATAAAAATATATTTAAAAAAACGCTAATGAAGTTCATAATTTTATAAACTTAACTTCATTAATATTTTTTTTAATTTTTTAAAAACTTTTCATTAATATAAATTTCGTATTATTCATCAGAAATGTCATTTCATTAATATTTTAAAAATTAAAATTTATATTTAAAATTAATGAAGAAGCATTATTTTAATAGGATAATAATGAACAATTATTTTATCGAGTCATGGCAGAATATACTGATCGACTTATGCCAATAGTTTATACTCCTATTGTGGGTACAGCCTGTCAGAATTATCACATTATATTTCGACGTCCAAGGTAAGTAAATAAGGTTTTTGATGATATATTGGTAGATTATAATTTTCTGAAATTTTATGTTGCATTTTATTTATGTTGATTGATCATCTCTATGTTAAAAACAGATTGGATTATCTGAATTTTATTGATTTGTAGAACTTTGCAAATTATAATTCATTATTTTTTTACTAAATAAAATTTTATATTTTGTAATTTTTTTTATAATAATCAGAATCAATAATTAATTTATTGAATGAGTAATAACTTTTATTAGTTTATATGCATATTATTTTATATACAAAATATAAAATTTTAAATCAGTCCTTCTATTTTAGAGGTCTTTTCATTAATCTAGAAGATTCTGGACATATTGAAGAAATATTGAATAATTGGCCAGCAAATAATGTAAAAGTTAGTATCATAAAATTTTAACCTATTTTGTTAAAAATATTTAAATCATAATATATAAATTTTTAATTTAGTTAATTTTATAGTGTACTTATGTTGGTGTTCTTCATATAGGCTATTGTAGTTACTGATGGAGAAAGAATATTGGGTCTTGGTGATCTTGGAGCGAATGGAATGGGGATACCAGTTGGTAAATTAGCTTTATATACCGCACTATCAGGTTTACCTCCTTATCTTACTCTCCCAGTTACTTTAGATGTTGGAACTGATAATGAGGTTAGTAAGAATAAACTGTTTTGTGTTGAATTTTAATATATAAATATAATGAATTTTAAACATAGACTATTCTTGATTTACATAACTAACTGATCTAGAAAAACCATTATCTAAATTGAAAATAAATTTACAATAGGAATGAATGATATATATTAACTACAGATAGGCCTCGATTAGTGCGAGTTCGAATAATGCAATATTTGATTAGTGTGACTTATAAAAATGATACGATTTTCACTTAGTGCGAGCAAATATTCGATTAGTGTGTGTTGTAAGCATAGACCAGTCTAACTAACAAAGGTCTGTCTCCTTTTATGATGTCAATTAACAAATTAATGTTAATTTTCTGTTAGTAAAACCGGATGAGGAGCAGTTCAAGAACAGTCACTTATCTTTGAAGGGGTGAAACACCAAAAAGATGGACTTTTTTTGCCGTTAGCTATTTAACATTACTATTATTCAGCTTTGTTATAGTAAAGATTTTTGATTGATTAAAAATTTATTTTTATTTTGGTTTCTATTTGGCATAAAAGCTGTGCTGAACTTCCTCTTTCGATTTGCTATTTTGGATTATTTGGTGGTTGGTTTGATGATGGTATGAGATACAATTCCTGGTAAGTTTGGCGGTTGGTTTGATGATGATATGAGACGCAATTCCTGGTAAGTAATAAAGCAGTGCTCCACTTCTGCTTTCGATTTGCTCTTTTGGTTTCGATTCACATAAAAGCTGTGCTGAACTTCCTCTTTCGATTTGCTATTTTGGATTATTTTTGATTGATTAAAAATTGATAAAAGTTGATTTTTATTTTGGTTTCGATTTGGTGAGTGGAGAATTTTCGCTTTTAAAAAGTATCGAAATGGATAAAAGGAGGAACACTTTTGATGATGGTATGAGATGCAATTCCTGGTAAGTTATTAATTTAGATCAGGAGTGGCCAACCTTTCATATTTGATGTGTCAATTTTTTCATTTTTTAGTTAAGATGCACCAAACAAATATCTCTTTTTAGCAATCCAATGATATTGCCCAGCTAATACAATGAGATTGCTCAAATATCATTAATCTTCCATCTTGGATTTTATATCATGTAATTTATGCCAATTACAATATATAAAATTAATTTCTAATAATCAATATTTGTCTTTAAACCTTCCTGCGCAAATCTCCTAACAAACAAAAGTGGTTTCATAAAAATCCATTCGGCTGTTCTTGCGTTATAAGTGAACAGGCGTGCATAGGCATTTCAGATTTATATATAGATAAATCGTATAAGAAATTTAAAAAAATTTTTTCTGAGGTTCAGTGCGCCACTTCTAATCATACAATGCGCCACTTTTGGCAGAAGCGCCATAGGTTGGCCACTCCTGATTTAGATGATGAACAATTATGTAAAATATGAAAATAAATATTTCTTGAACAGTTAGTATTGTGGTTATTCATCGTAAGGTTGGCTAATGGCCGGAATCTCATAAAGCAAGAACCAATTACCATATTTTACATAATTCTTCGAATAGTGCGAGAAATTTGCAGAACCCATTATTTGCACTAATCGAGGCCCACCTGTAATTTTAACATTTTATAACATATATAAACATATTTTAATTTAACATATATAAAAAATCGAGGCCCACCTGTAATTTTAACATTTTATAACATATATAAACATATTTTAATTTAATTTAACATATATAAACATATATAAAATGATAAGCACCAAATTTCCACTTGAAATTTAATGCTTATCATTTTATATATTGGGTGGCCAACTTGTTTGTCATTAAGATTGATTTTATATGTTAACAATGAGTTCACGATCTACCTTTGAAATTCTTCATTTGGTGATTAGAGTAGAGATAGGAGCCAAAACCACATATCCCAAAACGAGATATCCGGCAGCGGCGACTGTTTTTCCTTTTATTTTACTCATAAATCTCAAACACAATACTTCACTTCAACCCTCACAACTGTCAATTCATAGGTACCATGTTGGCATCGTCAGCAAATTTAGAATTTTGTCTAAATGCTCTGCTGCTACTGGCTATTCTGTTTTGGGCCATACTCGACAATAAAGCAAAAGTTTGGCTTTAGTTGTCTAGAGAAGGCACTATACAGTAAGAGAGTCATCCAATAACTTACGAAGATCAACTAGAAATCGTCCTGCGATCGACCTATCGGCCACCCCTGTTATATATGTTCAATTTTAATTCATTGGAAAAACGTAACTGAAGGATTACCTGTATAGTAATTTATGAACATTTGTACTTACAAATATAAAATATTTTAATTTCAAATTTTTAGAAAATTTCAAAACCTCTTCAATAATTTTAAGTATTTTGATTGCAAAGTTGTAATATTCAAACTATCAATAATTCTAACATAATAGGGTATGCCGAGGATATTTTTGCCACAGCGGCACTGTAGGCCACTGTATTCTAATATGGTAGCAAAGAGACAAACTAAAGCACTATGCAGAAATAGATCTTTATTTCAGAAAGAAACACTTTTGACCTTTCTCATCAGGTCTTCGTTGAGAAAGCATAGATCTTTATTTCAGAAAGAATCGCTTTCGACCTTTCTCAACGAAGACCTGATGAGAAAGGTCGAAAGTGTTTCTTTCTGAAATATTCTCATCAGGTCTTCGTTGAGAAAGGTTGAAAGCGTTCTTTCTGAAATAAAGATCTATTTCTGCATAGTGCTTAGTTTGTCTCTTCGCTATTATTAGTTGCAGAATGTCTACGGCTTTAGTTCTAATATGGTATAAAACATTGCTACTCGGTGCTCTTAAAGAATAACAGTAATTACAATGCCTTACAATTTTGCTGTAATGGTAATTTTACGATTCGGCTGTAATGCTACAATAACAACCAATTGCGATTTAATATTCCATTCTGTGTCTGAAAATTCAGGATCAGGTACCAAATTTCCATAAAGTGGGGAAAAAAACTGAATGAAAACATTAATTTGTAGCAGGCATTTTAATGACAGTGATTATATAGGAGGAAATAAAGGTAATACATAAATAGATTATCATGAAATCATTACAAATAAAACGGATATTAAATAATGAATTTAAATTTTCACAATAAAAAAAGCAAAACTGAAGAAAGAGTGCTATCTCATAAAAAAAAATATTCCAAAGATGTCATCAAAATCAGTGGGTAGTCAGCTGTGTCCTCTCCTTGTGAGTCAGATTATATCTTTAGTTCAATAAGCAAGATATGAAAAAAGTATACATTTTTTATATTTTACTCTTATTCTTTACTTTTCTATTACTGTATACTTTACAATTCTTGTTTTTTATAGTTTAAAAAATGATACAAGAAATGATTTTACTTATTCTCTCTTCATTTTCTCTTGATATGTGGTTTTCTTTTTTTAAATTACTGTGTTTAGCATGATTCTCAATTAATTTCCTTTGGCATTTTATATATTTCATTTATTTTTCATATTGTATTTTCAAAAATTAATGTTGCACTATCTTAAACTAATTTCAGATATCAAATTAGAAATTTAGCTAATTTGAGATATTGGCTAGAAGGCCAAGTTTTAATTTTGAAATTTATGGATTAATAGAGTATAATTTTACAGTACAAAGAATTTTAATTTTATAGTAAATATTTTGAAAGCATAAGCAAATAGTTCAATTCTCATTCAAGGAATAAAAATCAGCTCCAAACTAAGTGAAAAACATATAGCATTTATTAATATAATACACCAAAGAACTTTCAGCTTAATGAAGCCATCTTCAGCAGTCTTAACACTACCTAATATTAAGATCAATAAAGATGGCTTCATTAAGCCGAAAGTTCTTTGGTGTATTATATTAATAAATGCTATATGTTTTTCACTTAGTTCAGAGCTGATTTTTATTTCTTGAATGATAAACTAAAAAGTGAAAGTTAGGATTAGTAATATTTGGATTTAGTATAGTTCTTATATAAATTTCAAATAATGATTTTTAAATCAGTAATTTTGTATTATGCAATTCTCAGACTATTTTCAAGAATTTATAAATTATCATTTAACTATATTTACTAACAGTTAAAATACACCTACTTGAAATACAAAATTCAAAATACAAGCACACTTTCAGTAGGAAGTTTATTAAGAAAATAATTGGGATAACATTTATGGCTTAAGAAAAACTATCATCAGTTCCATAAAATGTATAAATTGAATAGAACATATTGAGTGGAACACAGATAGTTCAGTTCCATATACAAAAAAGAACTGAATTATCTGTGTTCCATTCTATATGTTTTATTCAATTAATACATTTTATGGGATTGATGATGGCTTTCTTAAGCCGTAAACATTATCCCAGTAATTTTCTTAATAAACTTCCTACTAAAAGTGTGCTTGTATTTTGAAATGATAATTCTCATGATATTTAAATATCAAACTGGAGAAAGAACAGTCTTTCCATTGCCAATGAGAAAAAATAAAAATTACGAAATATTTAAAAATTTATGGTCATCAAACTTTTCTAGATTCTACTATTTTAAATGATTGAACAAGATGAAATATATTTTATAATAGAATATATTTATATACATACAAGTCAACTCATGATCACTTTGACTTATGATCTATTCCTACTTACAACAGTGATGTTCATTGATAAATTGTTATTGCTTAAATGCAATTGACCTGAATTCAATTCCCTAACCCAATGGTCTGATATATGGAAAGCATCCTTTTTGTATTTGGTTCTTTTTTTTTGTATTTATTAACTTTATTATGATTAAATGGAGTAGAATAATAATGGTAGTAGACAATTCATAAATTTTGGGCATTTCCAATATCTGACAATTTCTGACTTATAATGACAGGATTCAAAATTCTTGGAACCAAACTCTGTTGTAAGTCAAGTACTACCTGTATTATATTAGAAAATGTAATATTCATTTAAAACATTAATTTTTTACATACTTTTTAAAACATACTACAGCATATCTATCAGTTCCTTGGCCTATTACTTTTACCATGGTGACCTTCCCATGTTTCTTATATTCATGAAATAAACCGTCTTTCAAACTGGTATCTGAAATAATAATTAATTTTTTTTTAAAAAGTTATAGAAATAATATATCTAATTTTAATTTATTTAATTCATACCTGTTGACCTCACAGGTAAATTTTTTACACATATACCAAGCGGCCTTTTCTCATCTTTTTCATTATTATCTACAGTTACAGGAACACATCCCTGTGGTTGATTGGAAACCTGAGAATTGTTATTTGTTGCAGTTGATACAGTAGAAGATAAATATGGAGTTGCATTAACTAAACTGACAGCACTTCCTGACCTTCCTCCTTTATTGCTTCCTTGACTTCCATAGGAAGCTCTAAAAACATATTTAAAATATTATTATTAAAAAGACTAAAATTTTAACTTAAAAAAATAATCCTTATTTAAAGTAACTTACGCAGGTGATCTTGATTTTGATGGTGAGCGAGATCTACTACTGCTATCGCTTGAACTACTACGTAGTTTTGAGGAGGAACTGGACGAATGACTGCCACTTGTACTTCGTGACCTTGATCGAGATCTTGAACGTGAATTAGACCGAGAACCAGATGGTGAGCGCGAAGGAGACCTCCTTTTATGTTGCCTTTGCCGACTGCCACTCCTAGAATGAGGTGGTGATACAACAGTAGAACTTACTGTCGAAGCAGCTGACGTATTTGGCCTTCGTGTTAATCGATTAACACCTGATGCTGCATCTCTTTCTTCATTATACTGATCACTAGGATACCTTTGTTGATCAAAATGTTGTCTAGTAGCATTATGGCCGCGAAAGTGATTTTGAGTTCTATAAAAAAAGAAACTGATTTAAAAAATCAGATATATTTTATTTCATTAATAAATTAATCATTTATTTAATTTTAAATTTTTAGATATATAACAAATTTAAAAACATACTGCAATATTCAAAATCTTTATTAATTTTATTTTCATTAGAAATATGATAAATTAAGAATTATAAATTTTACCTACCTACCATCTGGTTATATATTAAAATTATAAACACTTTTTCTGGTAGGAAAGTCATTTTTTTACTTGAATAAAAAGAATTACAAAGAATTTTTAAGAAAAGAGTAACATTTTTGGCTATATAAAGTCATCTTCAATTTTAACAACTAATAAACAGAATAATTTCAAATAACAGAATAGAACAGATTCAAATTAAAACATTATACTAATCTTATTAAACAAATAATATATATATAAAAAATTATTAACCTACTATATTAATGTTTTAAAAAGATTAATAATGCAATTGATACATAATATAACATATTTCGTTAAATATTATTTATACTAAATTGATACTCTATATTAAACATATATAGATTAAAATTTAAAAGGCAATTTTGTTACTATCCATTTCTGAAGCACCATCACCAAATTGGAGGGAATGTTTCCAGGATGGATTCATTTATCATAATTGCTTTTTCTCTTCTTTTCTCTATCCATAGGGTTTTAGTTATGTTTGCTTCTCTACAAATAGTTCTTGACTTACAACTAACTTGTACTTACAACAGCAACATCCTCAATTTATTCTGCTATTGGTCAATGCAATTGACCTGGGTTTGATTCCTGACCCAATGGTCTGATATATGGAGAGTGTTCTTTTCTGTATCTAATTCTTATAGTTTTATATTCTTTGTTTATTAAAATAATATACAGTATAGTGGCCTAAGTAAACAGTAGCAATAAGAAATCTATAAATTTTGGGTATTTCTGAGTTCTGACCATTTCTAACATATGATGATGTGATTCGAAATTCTTGAAACTAAACTTCATTATAAGTCAAGGACTAACTATAATGATTTGTTTTATTATGTTTGCTTCATTCCACTGCACTTTAAGGTCTACTTCTTCATAAATATTGATAATATCGATATATTAAGATTACCAGAGGTTATATCCTTGTTAGGCTCTTTTAATCTCTGCCTTAAGGACCTATACATTTTTACAATATATTCCTCTCTCTGATTTATATCTTTATTTATTGCTAATACTAGGTATATGCCTTGATTTCATATCAAGGAATTTTGAATCTCTCTCTCTTTTAATCTATGAAAAACTACAGGTTACTGCTTATACTTTATAGTGTATAAGTGAAACCTACAGTTCAATAATTAGTCACTGAAACTGAAAATGGCTCTAAGGGGTTGAAAACATTATTCTGCATATTGTAATTCTTTTTTATTCAAATAAAAATGACTTTCCTACTGAAAAAGTACTTGTTATGATTTTTAGTATAGGATAAACTATATATAATTAACTATAAACTGCTTCTACTTGCATTAACACAGTTAAATATTCAATAAATAAGCACTTTTAGCAGTAAGAAACATTTAATGAAATAAAGGATAAACTATATTTAATTTCATCAATTGTAGGATTATCTTTAGAAATATGAAAAAATAGTATTTCATACTTGTATGGCATTTAATTGAAAGATTTTATCATTATCCAAAAATAATTTTATTTAAAAATAAAATATCTCCTGATGTCAATAAAGAATTTGAAATAGGCAATAGTATGCATTAATTTAATATGTATCATTCTTAAAATTAATTTATTATTTCTATAATATTATGTATATATAAATTTTATTTATATAAGATATCAATTTGTTAAATTAATAATAAATCCTTTTTTAATACATTTATTACATTGTTTATATATAGGGTGATATGGAAATATCTCCAGAAATTATCTGAGTTTGTTAACAGATTTAAATCAAAGAGGAAAAAAGTCTATAAAGCATACATAAATAAACACATCACCTTCAAGCTACAGGTCAATTTGTCAAGGCTGCTGGATGAGAATTGGAGTCACTAGATATATCACTCATAGTATCATTCACATAAATAATTCAGTAAGTTCTTCCACATTATCTGGCTTAATTGAGCATATTATACAGTCCTTAAAGTAATATGCTGAATCATGTATATATAGGTATTCCTATTTATGCAAATCCTACTTTCATAAATTCAAATTTATTTAAAAAGTTTCATGCAATGTTTTCTTGTAATATAGAAAATAAATATATATTGTATATTATAGATGTGAATAAATAGGACCTTGTGATAATATAAACAGAGAGAGAATAGTTGTATGTCACAAAGAATAATATCATAATTGAAAAAAAATATTATTTTTTTTTTTTTTCAGAAAATGAATATTTTTGCTATATTTCAGAAAATTTTAAATATGTTTGCTTGCAATATTTATTATATTTAATCTAGTATTCTTAATGAACATATAAAATATTTTATGGATAGATTAATTTTTAATATATTAGGAATGTTTTTAAAACTGATTGAAAAAGCAAAGAAAAATTTTTTTAAAATCATAAACATATACTTTATTAAAATATAAAATAAATGATCACACTTTATTTTTACAAAAATATAGGCCACCATTGTAAATTTCATATAAAAAATTGAGAATGCTTAAAATATTACAGTTTATTTATACTATTCATAAAATTTGCATTTTTCAATGAGTAAAAATAAACAACCGCCTGTCGGAGACCGCTTGTAATTAATCTAGCGGGCTTCGCGGGCTCGCGGGCCTCACAGATGTATGTGCCATCTGGTGCAATATGCATGAGTTGGCATGCCCTATGATATATAACTCTGCAAGTTCCAGAGTTTGCCAGGCCAGGTTTTCTAACTTCCAGTAAATAAATTCCAAAATAGATAACACAAAAAAATAGCTTGACTGCAGAAATTAAATCTTTATATATATATAATTTCTGCAGTCTTGAACTTTTTTTTTTTTTTTTTAGTTTTGCATTTGTGCAGTAGCAGACAGAATCTAAGATACAGAAATTGTTCTAACACTACATGACAAAAAAACAAGCAGAGCTGCTGTTTAAAAGATGTTGGAGTACTTGAAAATTATTTTATTTATTAATTAGTAAACAATAAGTAAAATTAAATAATAAAAGTAATTTATTGAATTCAAAAATACTTATAAAAATGTTACCAAATATTATTATTTCAATAAAAAAACTAATAATATAGCAATGAAACAAGTTAGTAATGAAAACTTATTTAACCTGTTCCATGATAATTACAGTATATGCTGTACTCAGGTAACCACTAGCAATAAATTGCAATGTTGTATGCTGCTCATGGCAGGGACAAACTAAAAAATATTAAAACTGCAATTTTGTGGGTCCTGTTTGCATTAATGCAGTTTTTGCAGTTTATTTTTGCTTCTTATTGATAATACTCTGATATCTGTGATTATTTTTATATTTTTCTGCCAGAATTTTTTTTATTTTAAGACTTTCATGAAAATTTTTTGAATATCTTTTCAAAAATTTAGCTTTCTCCCCTTCCACCTCTATATTCTAGATCTACTATATTCTTATTGTTCTAATTATATGTTGAAATAAAGTTAGTTTCTGAAATTTTTTATAGAAATTTAATTTTTTAAAGGATGAACTATCAAAATGTTAAAATTAAAAAAAAATGATAATTATAATATTTAATTCATATTATCTGTAATAATTCTATTAAAATAGACAATAATAAAATAGACAATATTATTTATCATTGATTAATTTATTTTCACTATAGTTTTGTAAAAAATATTAAGAAAATATGAATGTAACCAATCATTTGCTGTTTAAATGGGTATGGCAAATTAATTGCTTTAATGCAGGCATTTGCTTCCCAGGAAATTGTGATCATGCCTGTTTTACCTTGCAGTGTGTGGTATTAGATAAGTTTGTTTAATAAACCATCTAGAATCGAGTTAGAACAAAGTAGAGAATATTATAGCTCTTTATTTATGAGAGGAGGAGATTTTTATTTTTTAGATTTTTTGATAAAAATTCAAAAACTTATAAAAAATTCAAATAAAAATTGAAATGAAGGAAAAACAAATCAATAAATAAAAATTATTAATTAATATGACAATATTTTGATAAATTTATGTCACTTTTAAGTTAATTATCCAATATTACTTCATTAATATTCATTAATCAAAATTTGGTGTCAGGTCATTTTTCTTTTACCTCTTTAGCATTTGATTGGGTGATATAATTTTCAAGGAAAGCATTACAATACAGTCAGATCCATTGACAAAACACCTCACCAAATCTACTAGGCTGTGTGCAGAATGAAACGAAAACTCTTGCGACAGCCTTGAGAATGAAATATATTAAAAAGCTAAAATAGGTCTTCCAGCAGCAACTTAATAGAAAAAATAAGAGTAATCTTGACTTAAACCAAGCTATAAAGATTGTAGGAGACATTAAAATTACCATCATATGCTGAAGAGCTCTTTAAGAAAGGCCCCTCTTGTTCACCAGAGAAATTTATTATACTATACAAAGATATCCCAGTAGTTGAAGAATTACAAGCTCCCCTAGGCAACTTAGAGAAAGAAAAACTCAGATGATTGTTTCTAAACCAAAAAATTAATCAGATTAATAATAGAAAAGCATCGGCCAAAACATTTAATTTGTATTTGGTTGATAAAACTATAAATTGGATACAAAAAAACCACCTCACCATAACTAGAGAGGATAAAATTAAAAGAATGGTACTCCGTAACAGACAAGCATATGATTCCTTCCTCGAAAATTATATCACCCAATCGAATGCTAAAGAGGTAAAAAAAAAGACCTGATACCGAAATTACCAAGTAAATTAAATAAATTAACCAGGCATAAAATGTTCCTGACCTTCTGGAAACACAAGAAATCAACAGCACCAACGTGTCCTAGGTTCTTTACCTACATCAAAACACATATAGATCTAATCTCCTCAATGCCAATTAAAGAGAAAAGAACCTCTCCCATTTATAATTTTGAAAAAGTTATGGCTAAATGGTGTAGCACATTTTTCAAAAAATCTGAAAAATCTACCATGGTAAACACAATAATACTTTGGAGACTACATGCCATACAATTTAAGGAAGGCTATTGGCTAATAACATACGATTTTGATAGCCTTTATCCTTCTCTACGTTTAGAACCCGCATGCTTGGCATTATATAGATTTTTTATTAGAAAATACACTGCAAGCTAACGAAATGATGGAATTACTAATAGACTTATCACATTTAATATGCTATAATTCAGACTATTCCCTTAAGAACAAATTTTACTAGTAAACAATAGGAGTGCCAATAGGAAGTCCCATGGTAGGCCTTCTTGCAGAAATATTATTAGAGCAATCTATTATACCTGGCATGGAATCCACTCTTATAAGATTCGTGTCGATAATATTTTTGATATGGGGAAAACGACTTGAAACTGGAAGATTTTGCTAATGCTTTTACAGTAGAAACATATGGACTATCATTGAGATGAGAGCAAAAAAAATCAAAGTACTATTCATTTTTTGGACATTACAACATCCATCAGCAATTACAGGTTCAACACAAAAGTTTACTGAAAACCCTCCTACCAACCAGTCTTGATCCCTAATTGTGCAAAGTTGCTATAATCAAAAATACCAATAACAGCAATAATAATAATAATAATCTAAACCTAACAATCCCTAATTGTGCAAAGTTGCTATAATCAAAAATACCAATAACAGCAATAATAATAATAATCTAAACCTAACAGTTTTAACAATTCTGCAAATCCAGAGTCTGACTGAGCTTAGGTCTTTTTACTATTTCCTAAAGTAAATATAGCAAATCAACAAAATCAAGCAATAACTAACTAGTGTCTGACAAAAAAAAAAAAGAAAACTTGGCTTAAAGTATCAAAGGAGTGTTAGACCTAAATGACAAAAACGATATTAGAAACTTAGATTGAATTTGATTTTATTAGTATAATTTCTATTTGCCTTTTTTGATTTTGAATTTTATTCCACTAAGTTCCATCATATCCTTGCTAACATGGACACAGACTCCTGACTTCTGTTCAAGACATTATGGGTAATTTCCCATCTGTCAGCAGCTACAATGCTTTAAAACCCAGCAGTGGTAACATGAAACTATAATATAAGTAGGAAAATAAAATTAGCCTGTGGAATAATTAACTGTTAATTATGCAAAGTTTTCACTGTTTTGTTAAAATAAGTATTTCAAATGTATGAAACTTTATTTTTCGGCAAAGTGTGTATTTTCTAATGCAATTAATTTATTTATATTATTATATATTATTTGCTGATTTTAAATATATTATTAATATATCATATATATAAAATCAGCAAATAATATACATAAATATATTCTTTGTGACATTTTCTCCCTTTAAGTCAAGGAATCATATGGTACCATAATGTCATGTAAATATAAATTACCAATCAATATACTTCATCCAGCTTTAGAAATTTTTGATTCAAAATTTATCATTAAAATTTTTCCAATTTATGTAAAATTTGATTTAATAAAAACTGCAGTCCTGATTATTTATATAAATTGATTATTATATATATATATTTTATAGGTAATATATCTTAGATTATCTAGTTATTCATTTTTTATATTAAAATAATAATAATAGAATTATTATGGAAATGTTTTATATAACAAAATAAAATGAAATCAAAGATAGTATTTTATCAAATCAATAATTCTGTATTGATTTTTGAAATATGATTTAATATACAGTACTGCATATTGAAAGCTAGTGCCATACATTAGACACAGCAAAAAAATATATATGCCAATTAATTTTATATATATACCGAGCTGATTATTTATATAAATTGAAGAATTCCTATGATTGATAGAAAGTACTATATATTTGAACCTGCATCGGATCTAAATATTTTGTCACCTAAGGCAATATTAGAAAATGGCGCCCTCTCTCTTCTTCACTCACACATTAATACATAAACATATGTAATACTTTGGAACTGGGAATGTAAAGGCATCAGATGCATAGTCACTGAGAAGAATACAAAAAACTTTATTCATTTTTTCAAAGTAACAAAAACTATCAAAAACTACATTTATAATAGATATTATATATAAAAATGAACTCTATTTAATATATAAATATGAATTATAGTTTAATTTTTCTTGCTTTCGATGAAGCAAAATCGTTAATAATTGTTTATCAATTAATCAAGTGATTTCCAAACTGTGTCTGCACCCCCTTTTTATCATAAAAATTTGGTATGCCCCCTGATTTTCATAACAGTTTAATTTTAAAAATACTTACTATTTACAATTTAATACTACAAAACAATATACCATATTTTGTATAAAGTTCTTATTACAATTTAACGAATTTTTTAAGTAATACGATATCTCTTACTCTGTTTATTTACATAATTTTGATATCATGTTTCATTCAGTTGTAGATCTTTTTTCAAAGTCAAAAAAACATGTCTCCTGTTATATTTGTAAATGGATCAGGTGATTTTATTATCCGGAGTGGTCCAAAGTAATTTGGAGGTGGTGAGCAAGTGAGGAAGGGATGTGAACAAGGGCAACAGAATCTGACAGCAAAAGTGTGAATTGTAATTCTTTGACTTTGAAGGATTCTAAATCACATAAAAATTTTACTTTATATTCTAATTTTTTTATATTCTCTGATATGTTTACTTGTTTTTATTGTAGCACTTTCCAAATGAGAAAATATATTTTTTTTGCAATTTTTTTAAATTATTCATAATTTTTAATACAATTAAACAAATCTTACAAAAAGAACAACAAAATAGAGAATACGTGTTTAATGCAATATAATATTTAATGTGACTTGGTGGGCTTGTTTTTTGGCATAAATTCTCTCAAATTGGGGTGTCATTGAAGATGTGGCTACTTGCAATTCTTTATATTAATCACTAAATCAGATCAATAGTTTATTTTTAAAACAGCTACAGCAAAAAGTTTCCGGGTACATGGAAATATGTATTTATAACCCTTTTGCTAATTCATTTTTTCGACAATAATTTGAATTTACATTTTTTATATGTCTCAAAAATGATATTTTTGTTAATTCTTGTAATAGATTAGCACCCTATAAGTTTGAAAACTCTGAATTAATCAAATTAACTGACATTGGTTTCTCTCTCCCTTGATAAGTATTATCTGTTAGAAAAATATACCATTATGTCTTTGTAGACAGACTCTATAGCAGTGGAGCGCAAACTTTTTACACTTGTGACCCCATACTCAGGCTAAAATTTTACACAACTCATTATCTGTTCTTGCCATCCTATTATAAGCATATAAGGATAGTAATAATAAAAGTGTTTTACCACATACAAATCCATATCTTTATTGTATATTTCAGTGCATATGATTCGATATAAGATTTTTGAAAATCTGCATATTAACAAAAAAATTATAATACATTAAAAAAATAAATTTTTAAATAAAATAAAATTAATAATGTGATATTTAAACCCAAAAATGATCAGACACACAATAATGAGTTGAGTGATTTTTGTGTATATTTTAAATTATTTTTTTAGTTCTTTCAACTAAAAATTTATTATCCAACATGAGAATTTCTCAAAATTTTCACAACCTGTAACAATTTTTCTGTGTAACAATTTTTCTGTGACCTCTTGAGGGGTTGCGACCTACAGTTTGCACACCACTGCTCTATAATATGAAATATTGTCAAGATAAATATAATTAAGCTTGTGTATGAAATTGCAACATAATTGCATTTTCGTGCCCCCTCATAATTTTCACTTGAGGTGACTGCCTCACTCTCCTCATGCTGCCTCATTGATTTAAACATTTATTATAATAACCTTCTTTAAGAAAAGCTAAGGATTCTTCGGCTCTAACCATTTTGTTCACTGTTTTCTTGTACATTCTAATGTCAACCATTGTATACTATTGGGAGTGCACAATAGACCATTGTTGGTTGCAGTGCTTGGGCTGGGTAGGCTCCTCCCTTATCTACTACTACTACACCAGGGGCTTTCCAGTTGTGAGTGTATCTAATTGTGTTTGTGAGTTCTTCAGCAATAATGGTGGTAAAGGGCATTTCAAGTACATTTAGTGGGCATCTCTTATGCATTCCAGCTGGCTTTCTGGTTGTGTAAACCTGGATTCCCAGGGCTGGCGTGCAAGGCAGGTTCAGTGCGTTTGCCAGAACCCGACCCCGCATTTTGAGAGGCCCCGTGGTCTACAAAAATTACCTAATTAAAAAACACCGATTTTGATTAACTTTTTACAGAATGATGATACCATTAACAGATGCAAGACATTTTTTTAGTAGCAATAATTCAGTTTAAAGGAGTGACAAAAATCATCAAAGTTCAGTGTAACTCCATAAAGTCCTCATATCCTGGAAACTACTTTAGATAAAAAAATCCAGATGCTTTCAGAGAAATCTACTTTTTAGAGAAATTAAACTAAATCAATAGTTTTTTGCAAAAGTCATACATAATTACAGATTTTGTACTTTCATTGAATTTTTTGCCCCTTGAAAGCGAATTATGGATGCAAAAAAATATTACTTGGATTTGTTTAAAAAACTGCTTAAAAAAATAGAGATAAGACTTCCTAATTTTTAGAAATCTGTCAACGAGTCGCAGCTCCTATGAACTTGAATAGGAACTGGACATAGCAATGCCTGACATTTATTAGTGGTGGGGTTCAGTTGCTGTTTTGCGGTTCATATGTTTTAAACAAAAATGCATCAGGCTATTGCATTGCTACGGTCTTCGATGCTGAGCGTTAGTCAATCTCTAGACGCGTGGCAAGGACTGTAATGTTACGTTTCGGTAAATTTAAGACGCCGAATATTTTTAAAAGTTATATTGTGGTATAAACCGTGACATATACATTTTCAAAACGTTTGATTTCTGGTAAGTATTTTTTTTCAATTATTTCCCCTCTTTTAAAATCAACCCTAACTGAAATCGCGTAGCAGAAAAAATGTATGGCAGTCATACAAATGAAATCTGTCCAATACATATAACTAGTTGAGAATTTGAATTCGTTATTATTAATTAAATTAATTTCGCCCCAAATGTTAAAAGTTCGATAAAGTGAGCAAGAACAGAGAAATGTTTCAACTATATACAAACTAATGAAATATGTAGTTTATCCTATCTTGCAGTAAATGTTTTTTGGCACGCGATTTTATTCATTTTTGTAACAGACAAAATTTTATACAAAGAAATATGTTTTTTAGGAACCGCTATGGCTAGCAGGGATAGAGATCGTGGATAGAAATACTTAAGTGGGGCTGAAAAACTGAAACGGAAGAAGCAGCGAGACGATTATATTAAACAGCAAACAAACAACATTTTGAAAGATGTAATTGAAGCTACTAGTCATTCAAGACAGCCAAACGAAGGTGAAGAACATACAGCAATGAATCAATCCCTTTGGAAGAGGAAAACCAAGAGTTGAATACATCTGTGAAGGAAAATGAAAAAGACATCAACAAAACTGAATTGGATGAAAATGGAAACAATAGAAAAATAAGCGATTGTGAAACTCATCAAGAAAAAGATATTGAAAATTTGGAAATTGAAGCACAAAAAGAAGAAAACAGAAATTTCGAAATTGAAGATCCTAGCACGTGGCCAATTGACAGAACACAACAAACAGTAAATTTAATAGTTCAGCATGGTCCTGTACAAGTTACTCAATTTAACTTCCCCAAGAACGTAAATAACAGGAGTTTTTCTGCAACATATTATACAAGAATATTGACGAATGGACAAAGAACAACACAATGATGGCTAATTTATTCTAAATCTAAAGATAAGGTTTACTGTTTCGCTTGTAAATTATTTTCCACTACTGATATTTCATTAGGGCAGACAGATTTTGCTGATTTGAAATCTGTCTGCCCCAATGCATTCGCTGTGTTAAATGAGACATTGGTCTCATTTAACACAGCGAATCAAAATGCACGAACGATCTGCAGTACATTTACGAGCTATAAACAAGTGGCTTCAAACTGAACAAAATTTTCACACTGGCAATCTACTTGATAAAGAGTGCAAAAAATTTTTAAAACTTGAAACGGCACAATACAAACAAGTTTTCCAAAGAATAACTGCTGTTATTTTATATTTGGCGCAACATAATTTAGCTTTCCGAGGAAGTTCCGATACTTTGTACACACTGCACAATGGTAATTTTTTGGGTTTAATACAATTAATTGCAAAATTTGATTCTGTTTTAAATGATCATTTAAACAGAACAGCCATAAAAGGGCATCATTATTTATCGCATTCAATTCAAAACAAATTAATAAGTGCAATGGCAAATAAAGTACAAAAAGTAATTATCGATGCAATAAGGAGAGCTGAATATTATTCCATTTTATTGGATTATACACCAAATGTGAGCCATCAAGTGCAATTGAACGGTTTGGTGAAAGAACCAGTTAAGTCACAAAAAGCACATTTCGAGAAAAATGAATATGTATTTGGACTTACCTGGTTTTTGCACCAAATATATAAAATTTGACATACGACTTGTAAAAGAGGACGTAAATAACATGACAACAAAATATAAACAAATATTGAATCATAAGTTACGTTTTATTAAATCCAGTCATTTTACAGTATCGGTTTAATATTGTTATAACAGAATCTTTTCAGTAAACTATTGATTTTTACTCATACTAAAGTAGATATTCTGTTAAATATAATCACTACAAATAAACAAATTTTGTTTATTCTTAGTACTGGTACTGTAGATTTTACATTAATTCTACAGTATATTCTCAGTATATTCTGTTGAATATTATGCCATCTGTCGGTGCAAGAACAAGTCCAGGACTTATCTGGTTCTTCCTCCAAACACAACTGCGATGTCTGTTGGCAGCTAAGCACAACTCATTCACAAAAGTCTGCAGAAGTCTGGTTCTTGCACTAAAAGGTGCCCACCATATTTTTATATATGATGCATACAATAACTCATTTTCAACCAAAAGTGGACTTAATTGGTTTTTGCACCAAACCCTTCAATTATCGATTATTCTTCGTTATGTCAACATAACAGACGAGGAGGTTGAAATCAAGGAACATTTTATCAAATTTGAAATAGTTCATGATACAACAGGAAAAGGACTATCTTAAACTATCATGCTCATTCTGGATCAGTTGGGAATAAAAATATCCGACTGTCGCGGAAAAGGATATGATAACGGTGCCAATGTGAGGGGAATATATCAAGGAGTACAAGCAAATATATTATGTGTAAATCCTGAAGCGTTTTACGTACCATGTGGTAGTCACAACTTGAATTTGTTATTGGGAGATATAGCAAAATCATCAACCCAAGAACTACATTTTTTTGGTGTTTTACAAAAGATTTACACAATATTTGCAGCATCAACATCGCGTTGGGATGTTCTAAAAAAACACATTGAAAAAATTACACCGGTTTACATTATCAGAAACTAGGTGGGAATGCCATTTTGATAGTGTAAAGCAGGGGTTCCCAAAGTGCGGCCCTCAAACCATAGAAATGTGGCCCGCAATGTCAGATGATCCGCCATCTTGAATTCATAGAGATAATTTACATTTTTACAAAAAATAAATAAATTTTATCATATTATAATTAAAAATTATTCAGTTAAAAAAATACATGTATAAATGCTTCCAAATATGTTTTCATTATTTGGAAGCACTTATATATGCATAAAAACTTTCTCAATCATGAGTATTAATAAGTTCAAATTGATATCAAAATTAACTGATGAACTTTACAAGCAGTGTTAAAAATACATTCATTCGACTTAGAACCAAGGCTCAATGATATTGTTAAAAAAAAACAACTGCACAAGTCACACTCTTCAGATTGATGAATTTGTTTTTTTCTTTTTTATTTGCAATTATTTAGTTATTTTTTAAAATTATTTTTGAAATGCGTTATTTTAAAACAATTTGTAATAAAAAGTAATTATTGTCATAAATATACAGTATATAATGTATATTGTCATAAATATATATATTGTCATAATAATTTTATTCATACTCGTAAAGAACGAGTATATATAAAATTAGTATAAATATTCCCATTGTGTCTAACTTTTTATCGATTTGAACAAATTTTTCCATAATCCTTTTTGGCCTTGCCAAATATTTTGGAATTTACAATTTGGCCCACCTAGGAAAAACTTTGGGAACCCCTGGTGTAAAGGCTATTAGATTTCAAGTTTGCCAATTTCGAAACGCCTTGATCGAAATTGGCAACAACACATCTGACAATAAATTGAAAATTGAGATTTTGTCTATAGTGAACAAGATAAATGAATTTGAATTTATTGCCAGTCTTATTTGGTACGAAATATTATCAAAAATTAACATCGTCAGCAAAGTATTGCAAAAATCAAAAGATGCAAATCGATTTGGCCACAAAGCATCTGAGAAGTCTTAATGTATTCTTTGTGGAATACAGAAATGAAGGATTTAGCAAAGCTATGATCGCAGCAAATGAAGTTGCAAAGGAAATGGACATAACACCAGATTTCAAATCATCATACAGCGGCAAAAACGGAAATTATTCGATTATGAAGGACAGGATGAATCATCGACGATCAGCGACAAAAAATACTTCCGTGTACATTACTTTTTAAAAATAATAGATACTGCATTAGTATCCTTTAAAAGTAGATTCGAATTATATGCAAATCACCAAAATATTTTTGGTTTTCTATACATGAATGAGATTGGGAATTTAGATGATGAATATTTAAGTGTTGTCAAGATCTTTACTTACATTTGGAAGGAGATTTCGACGGAACTGAAATGTTTGAAGAAATTAAGATATTCCAGTCAATAACACAAACCAATTATTCGGCTTTAGATTCGATGAATTACATTGTAAAGAACAATCTCTGGGAAGCATATCCAAATTTATTAATTGCATTACAAATTATGTAAGATGCCAGTAACCGTGGCTTCAGCAGAACAGTTTCTCGCGGTTGAAACTAATAAAAAATTATCTGCTATCATCGATAAGCCAAGAGAGATTTTTCATCTCTGGCTATTCTGTCAATAGAAAGTGAAGTAGCAAATTCAATCGATTTTGATGATGTTATCAAAGATTTGGTGTCGAAAAAAGAGAAAAATTATTTATTATTATTATTGGATTGTATTATTATTTAATATTCATCTTATAAAAATATATAATATATAACAGGATTTGTAAATAAATAATTCCACGTTGTAAAATTTAAGTGTAGGATTTGAATGTGTATTCAGGCCCCGCAAAAGGTCACGCCGGCACTGTGGATTCCATATCACTAGAAACAGCGAACAGACAACAGAAACAGAACAACTTGCTGTTTTCTGTCTTTTGCTCTACTTTGTTTCCACTACAGCAGAAATTCGAAACAGTTTTGTTGAAGTAGCACATTCCGCACCATTTTACATCCTTTGTCGATCGATAAATCACGGATAACTTTATGAAAAGTAACCATAATACTATATTTCTTTTTTAATTCTTTATTTATAAATTAGAAAAGAAATATAGTATTAGGGTTTACTTTTCACGAAGTTCCTTGTGATTATCGATCGGCAAAGGATATAAAATGGCACAGAATGCACTACTCTATAAATCTAGAGAATCTAGTTTTGTATATTGCAGCGACCTCTGGTGATGTTTAAAAAGTCAAACAAAAATGGACAACGACACAATGATTTTAACACAGTTATCATCTTTGACAAAAATCTCCTTATTAATGTTGAAATTAAAACAAAGACGAAAAAGTCATAGATTTTCAATAAGAAATATCTTTCAAAATAGAGAAATACGGTTTCCATACTCGACTAATTCAAAAGCTTCGCTCTCAGGAATAAAAATATTATTTCAAGTAAGTTGATCAACTTATCTATTGTTTCCGCCATTTTGATTTTTAAGATTATAGCTCATGACATCAAACAAACATCACTCCAAGTGAGACACATGATTGGATAAAAGTACAACAGCGTAATAATGAAAAACTTCTTACTTTAGTTATTAAATAAAAGCAACCAATAAGCCAAATGATTAAGAAAAATCGTTTATTCAAAAACGTTTTCGGCTATCCCCATAGCCTGCCTCAGTTGTATAACTGAGGCAAGCTACAGGGATAGCCGAAAACATTTTTGGATAAACGATTTTTCTTACTCATTTGGCTTATTGGTTGCTTTTATTTATATAAAAATTGTTTTCACTGTATCCCGAGGTATCGTCTCGCATACCCCCCATTTTGGAGACCACTGCTCTAAAGTAGCAAAATTATCTAGATTTGATCTTGGATCTTCTAAGATGGTAAATCATCTGGAACTGAACCCAGCTTCAAAGATGAAAAATTGTCCAGATTGAATCTGGATCCTCCAAGATGGCAAATGATTGCTTTATCACATAATCATCAGCTGAATTAAATTTTTCATAAAATAGAAAAAGGATTTCTAGCTAATATGCTATAAAATCAGCCATGTTTGGAATATCCATAAGGGCAATCATAAATCAAATGATTGTAAGTAAAGGAATACCTGTATTTAAAAAAATTCTTTTATTTTAAAATTTTAATAAATAATAAACAAAATTTATACTGAAGTAAACAAAAACTCATTCAATTTAAAACTATAATAAAAAAAAAAATTTAGTCACACAAAATAATTCAGTATGTTTATAAGAACTGGTAATTATTAAGAAGCATAAAAATAGAACCTGCATGACATAGGAATATTTTAAATTAATTTATTTTAGGAAATTTTGATTAAAAATTAAATATTTTATTATTATTTAAGTTAGGCCATGAGAACAGATATTTCCATAAACATAAAATTTTATATATTGCAACATTTATTAAATTAAATTATAAAATATTGTCAGTACCTGAATTGTTCAATATGTCTTTTCTAGAATGCATATTCTGGAAGAAAATAAAATTGAATTGAATAGTCTAATTATTTGAAAGAGATCATCCCAAAGAGTCATACAAAAATTTGTATGTTATAGCTTTTACTATTTCAAACATTACTTAACATAAACATGTGAAAAATACATTAATTTGTTTTAATTTTGCTATCATTCAGTTAATTTATAGATTCATTTCAAACTTAAATTCTTGTAACTTATTTTTCAATCATCTCTGTTTAGATGTCCAGCTATAATGCAGGAATTCAATTTTTATTGCTTATGCAATTCTATACAACTCTTTCCAAGAATGTTTTTTGCTTTTTTCAACTCTATTAATTACTTCTACAAACATGAACAATGATATTTATTACAAACATTCAAATATTTAACATTCATTAGAATATTCATTAACATTCATTAGAATATTTAACATTTCAAATCTTCCATAAACATTACATTCTATAAGCTTGTTTAAATAATTTCTACATATTTGATCTACATATTGTTTCTAATCTTTAACAACTAAAGTTCAATAAACTTTTACAACTTTATAAGTATTTAATTTAGTACCTACGATGAAGGTTAGCATGGAAATGGTGCACAAAGAAAATGGCCATTTTATAATGGAATTTAAAAACAAAACACGACTGGTAATAGATGAGCAATAATCTAATAAGGACTTAAATAAAAAGAAAGGAGTGTGAGATTAAGAACTTATAAAGTTGTAAAAATTAAATAAATTTTTGTTATTAAAGATTAGGCACAACATAATAAGTCAATATAGCTTGCTGAATAATCTCTCCCAATCGGCAATGGAAATTGCAATGGTTAGCATTATCTTGATAGCAATATAAAGATTAGGGAAGATACTCTTGTTTCTATACTGAACAATAAATTTAAGAAGCTCTTCAGATATTGATGTTTTTCTGTTGGCCCGCCTTGATAACAACATTCTGAAATCTAAAATTTCTTCATATAACTGCTGTCCATCAACATTAGAGAAATACAATTCACACAAATTTTTGCACTTCAAGGTTTAATCTTCAATTTTTTCACTTTTTGCTTTAGGTCATTTCTATTGGCACTATAACAGTCTTATGATATCAAGAAGAAATCCAAATTTGGCATCAGTATCATGTAAACATGAGAACCTTTTGTCCATTTCTCTGCAAAGATAATTACATGTTCCCTTCATGACTTTCAACTTCTTCCTTAGTTGTTAACTTAGCATCTCTAGAGTTCTTATCAGCCATTTGTTTGTTTCATCATTGATATATATTTTAATATTTCATTCTTGACTGAGACCAAGTCCTTCTTCAAGTGACTCATCGACCAACAATTCTCTTTCATAATCAAAATAATATTGGAGAGCTTTCAATTTTGAGCAGCATCTGAAAGGCAAAAGGTTATTTGTAGATAAATCAGGATTCAAAAGAAGATAGAAGTTCATGCTAGGATCTGCAGTCTCTTTTGAGTATGGTCAATGTGAATAAGTATTGTACTTTATTTGAAAATCTCGGCTCAAAAGTGGCTCATCAAAAACTCACTAGTAATATGGAAAGTCCAAGCCTTGCCAATCAGTAACTATCAATTAGAAGATGCATATAAAAAAATAGCCAGGTTTGGACTTCCAATATATTTTCCAAGTTAGGACTCTGAATTGATCTTGTTCTTCTAAAAAGCCAAAGCATTTCACATGGCTTATTCAGCCAATAAGAAGTCAGCATTAGACTAATTAACAAATATAACAAACTATTAAATTAAAATACATTAATAGCCTTTCTTGTAGTACAGGCTTTTTTTGTACATCTTTTACATCGCAACGAATTAACAATTATCAAAAATTAAAACCCGAATAACACAAGCAGTAAAATTAAAATAAAGCAAAATAAAACAGTCAACCATGTTATTCGGGTTTTAATTTTTGATAATTGTTAATATGTTAGTTTTAATTTTTTAATAATTGTTAATTCGTTGCGATGTAAAAGATGTACAAAAAAGCCTGTACTACAAGAAAGGCTATTAATGTATTTTAATCTTACGATATACATCTCCTTAAATTTATGTTTATTAAACCATTAAAATTGTTAACTTATGAACCGTCAAACTTTTAATACAAATACAGTATTGCCTTACAGGTAGGCCTCGATTAGTACGAATTGGTTCCACGAATTTCTTTTGCTAAGAATTCGCACTAATCGAAGTATTAACTCTATGGAAAATATGGTAATTGTTCAATTTGCACTAATCGAAGTATTAACTCTATGGAAAATATGGTAATTGGATCGTTTTGTGAGATTCCGGCCATTAGCTAAGTTTCACGATGAATAACCTTAAACAGTTAGTGTTAAGTTTATTGTAAATATTATTTTCATATTTTACATCATTGTTCATCATCTAAATTAATAACTTATTATTTTCATATTTTATCGTTGTTCATCATCTAAATTAATAACTTACTAGGAATTGCATCTCATGCCATCAAAAAACCAACCATTTCATATTTTACATCATTGTTCATCATCTAAATTAATAACTTACCAAATCATATTTTACATCGTTGTTCATCATCTAAATTAATAATTTACCAGGATTTGCATCTCATACCAATAACCACAATAAACTCACAGCAATTGTTTAAGAAATATTTATTTTCATATTTTACATCGTTGTTCATCACTTAAGAAATATTTATTTTCATATTTTACATCGTTGTTCATCATCTAAATTAATAACCAACCAGGAATTGTGTCTCATACCATCATCAAACCAACTGCCAAATCATTTAAAATTATATAATTTTAGATTAAATAGAATTAAATCAGGTCTGACAGGGGTAATAACTTACCAGGAATTGCGTCTCATACCATCATCAAACCAACCGCTTAAAAAATATTTATTTTCATATTTTACATCATTGTTCATCATCTAAATTAAATATTTATTTTCACATTTTACATCATTGTTCATTATCTAAATTAATAACTTACCAGGAATTGCATTTACATCATTGTTCATCATCTAAATTAATAACTTACCAGGAATTGCGAATTTTACTCGTTGTTCATCATCTAAATTAATAACTTACCAGGAATTGTGCATCATTGTTCATCATCTAAATTAATAACTTACCAGGAATTGCGTCCTTATAACCACAATACTAACTGTTTAAAATATATTTATTTTCATATTTTACATCGTTGTTCATCATCTAAATTAATAACCAAGGAATTGCGTCTCATACCATCATCAAACCAACCACCAAATCAAAACCAAAATAGCGACTTGAAAGCGGAAGTTGAATGCCGCTTTTCTGTTGCTCAATCACATCCATTTTTTGCTCTAGTGTGATCACTAACCTCTTCTTTTTTTCGTTTCCTGTTTTATCGTCAGAAGTGTTCTTCCTTTTTTTTTTTTCGTTTCCTATTTTATCGTCAGAAGTGTTCTTCCTTTTATCCATTTCGATACAGTACTTTTTAGAAAAGAAAATTCTGTACTATACTGTAACAAAGCTAAATAATACTATACTGTAGTCGATAGCAAAGCTAAATAATACTATATTGTAGTTGATAGCAAAGCTAAATAATAGTACAATAATGTAATAATAGTACAGTTAACGGCAAAATCCCATCTTTCTGATGTTTCACCCTTCAAAGCCGTGTGACTGTCCTTGGACTGCTCCTTGTCCAGTTTTACTAATGAAAATCTAATGGTTGTTAATTGACATCATAAAAGGAGCTTTGTTAGTAAGACTGGTCTGTTTGCATTCATAAAAGGAGCTTTGTTAGTAAGACTGATCTGTGTTTACAACTCGATCATAAAAGGAGCTTTGTTAGTAAGACTGATCTGTGTTTACAACTCTTAAAAGGAGCTTTGTTAGTAAGACTGATCTGTGTTTACAACTCGCACTTTGTTAGTAAGACTGATCTATGTTTACAACTCGCACTAATCGAATCTTTAGACTGCTCCTCGTCCGGTTTTACTAACCGAAAATTAACGGTAATTTTTAATTGACATCATAAAAGGAGCTTTGGTAAGACTGGTCTATGCTTACAACTCGCACTCGAATATTTGCTCGCACTAAGTGAAAAACGGTATCATTTTTATAAGTTGTAAAAGGGGACGGATCTTTGTTAGTAAGACTGGTCTATGCTTACAATTCGCATTAATCACAGACCTTTGTTAGTAAGACTGGTCTATACTTACAACTCGCATTAATCGAATATTTGCTCGAAACGGTATCATTTTTATAAGTTGCACTAATTGAATATCGCATTATTCAAACTCACACTAACTGAAAAATGGTATCAATTTTATAAGTCGCACTAATCGAAATTAAACGGTATCATTTTTATAAGTCGCACTAATCGAATATCGCATTATTCGAATGTATCATTTTTATAAGTCGCACTAATTGAATATCGCATTATTCGAACTCACTGGTCTATGCTTACAACTGGCATTAATCGAATATTTGCTCGCACTAACTGAAAAACGATGCAACTCACATTAATCGAATATTTGCTCGCACTAACTGAAAAACGGTGACTCGCATTAAACGAATATTTGCTCGCACTAACTGAAAAACGGTATAAACTCTCATTAATCGAATATTTGCTCGTGCTTACAACTCACATTAATTGAATATTTGCTCACACTAACTGAAAAATGTATCATTTTTTTAATGTGCACTAATCGAATATCGCATTATTCGAACTCACACTAATCGAGGCCTATACTAATCGAAATCGCATTATTCGAACTCGCACTAATTGAGGCCTACCTGTATTAATCGAAATCGCATTATTCGAACTCGCACTAATCGAGGCCTACCTATTGGCAATATCGAAATCGCATTATTCGAACTCGCACTAATCGAGGCCTACCTGTATTATTTTTATTTCTATGATTAAAACCATTTAAATATTTAAAGTTAATAATTAATATATTAAAAAAAAATCTAAAACATAACTATTGTGGCATCTCTTCTTCTTCACTGCTTATATAGAGGTTGTAACTAGTGCTTTTCCTCCAAATATGAAGATCAATAATGATCAATAGTATGATATGAAGATCAATAGAGAACTGACATATTGCTAAAATATAACATTCCAGATGGGATATATGTCACCGATTTTCATCTGAGGAGACCAATAAATTGGTCACAACATCTCTCAACAGTCATTTTTAAAATGTTTCATATTTTGTAGTGGGAGAATCTACTCTAACATGGGTTGTTGATATACTTTTTGTTAAAGTATCTTCAAAAAAGTTTGTATGATTAAATTTACTTAACTAGTAAGTATGCAGGATGGGGAAATGATTAAAGTTTTCAACTAGCAATAATCACATCTCAGTTAACATTCACATGATAATGATAATGATACTGCCATTATGCAAAACTAACAATCTATTTTTGTTCTATGACCCCATCAACACTGCAACATAAACTTTTAAGTTGTCAATTAACAACTTCTAATTATGGCATCACGCTGACTATTAATAGAAATTAAATCTAATTAATATGCAAAAAATTAAAATTGTCATGTCTCTCTTAATTTTCATCAAAATCTTTTGAAATTTTTATAATTTATTGGGTATTTTGCTGTCTTTCTAACAGCATAAGCATTTTGTTGGAATTTTTTTTATATGAAATCTTTTCATTCTATATATAAGATTAATGAAAAAAATTTTTTATATGAAATCTTAGTCATCCAGCAAAATTATTGATATTGTAAAATAGCAATTATATCCTGTGAACAAAACAAGCCATGAATGAAGAAATTTGACCATATTTTCAGAAATAATTTATAAAAAATCAAGCAATACATAACTTATTGAACGAAGTTGTTATATAATTATTAAAAAAAATTATGTAATTTAAGTAAAATATTGTCATTTTTATTAATATTTCATATTTATTAGCATGTTCTTACTTCATCTGTACAATTTTTAACAGTACTTTTATAATTTTTTAGATTTATATAAAAAATCCTTATATACACGATAATGGTCTCGTCTCATACATAATCAGCTATAATATTCTTTATGCTGCTCTAATTGGATCACAGATGGTTTACTGTATCAACCTATCCAATCTATATGCAGTGGTATAAAGAATGAACTGGAATTTCCTGGAAAGCAAGTGGCTGTTGTAAAGCAACAAAAGTGCTATGCCCATTTAAATGGTCATAGGATGTTTGCATTTTATTTTCCATTTTCTGCCTAAATTTTGGTAAAAATTAAACAAAAAATGAATGATTAAGATATATTTTTGATTATTTTAACAGAATTAACCAATATTTTTCTATTATCTACAATATTTTTTCAGTTTTAAATATTTTATAGTTCTTCATATGAAAAATCTGAATTTTTACAATAAAATTTCAAAAATTACATTTATGTCATCCAAAACGAGAATAATTTTGATATATTAGAATAGAAAATCAACAAGGTGGAATAAAAAAAATTAAAATTCTACTGAGCAATTTCATTTAGAACATTTGCACAATTGTAATTTTAAAAAATATTTTGGCAACTGAAAAAATTTAGCAGCTACTATCAAAAATGGATGCTTTTAAGTAATCAACATGAAAAAGCAAATTCAAAATAACTCGATTAATAAAATCAGAATTAAATTTTTTAACCCTTTTTTTTATGTTTTTCTTTATCACTTTGTTTTGACAAACATAGACATCAACAGCACAATGGTGTAATCTAGGTCATAACAAATTTAGACATTAATTAACTGATTAATTCCTTCCTTCCATCATATTGCTGAGTGCCCATTACCCAAATTTCAGAATATTTTAAGGGCAACTGTAAGATCAGAATATTATAAATCAAATGATCATAAGTAAAGGACTACTTGTATTATCAACATCTTTCTAAAAAAATGAATGATTTCATATTTAAAATTAGAAAATACTTTTATGCTTTTATTATAGTAGGCTATCATTTAATTAATTTTTTTGGAAAACTGTACAAATTTGAAAATTGCACAACTTTTGAATACTTAATATGCAGACTGCATATATTTATTATTTCCCTTGGGATAAAATTTCCAACATGCACTTTTCATATAACAGTTAGGGCACTTGCACACATACCGGCTTTCCCAGATCCGGTTCTGGCAGCGGCACGGGATGCAATGTAAATAAATGAAGATTTGCACACATAGCTGGTCCGACCAAATTACCGGACCGGGATTTTATTACGCCAGCGAAGAACTCAACAAACCGGAGGTCGGCCTGGTCTCCAGTTGTTGACTTCAATGTATTCTTATGGGAGCTGGCACATATTTCTAGACATGACAGCGCCGGCTGAGAAATTCTTTATATGAACTCCTAAACGTTCCATGAGAAAAATCGAACGTACACATGCTCATACGAAAATAATTGAAAAATTTATCATCATCACTTCTCAGTTTTTCAAAGAGCGTATAAAAGCTGCCTTCTATATATCTCATTGCTAAAAGCGGATGTACCAATGTTGCCTTACGCGATCCCTGTATTTCTGTCTAAGATATAACAAAACAAACAAGTTTCATCTTCTCTGGTCTTTCTCTAGACGTCATCGACGTATCTAGTGAATAATTTAATATCACATTGTATCATGGTGGATAACATAAATTATACAATAATAATGTGACTTTTTTCGAATTCTATATTTTTTATTGATTCAGTTTAGTGTGGTTTTTCAAACTGTTATACTCACATAAATCCAAAATCGCATGAATTTGTTGCTTTAATACTCCTATATTTTCTAACAGTGCATTTGTTATCAATGTAGTGTAGTATATACGAAAGTTTGCTGTGATCACAGTTCATGTTTATGACTGGTCATTAAGAGTAAGCATTTTTGAAGATGAGGAGCAAAAGAAACTTTCAATGGATTTTCTCGAAACAAGTTTAACCACTACAGTTATACAAAATGATCCAAATTTCGATAGAAGTTCAAAGGCAAGACAAAGTGTCATGGATGCGATGTCTCGGTACCAACAATTGCTTGCTGAAGGAAATAGGTAAAGGCAAACGATGTTAGATGACTTCTTAATGAAAAAACGAAAAGTGTCAAATGAGAAGAACTTTTCTCATCACAAACATAAATTATTTACTTGAATATTTTTGATTTTCATGAATGATTTATGAATACAAATTGATATTAGCAATAAAAAATGTCTATAATTAATGTAATACAATAGTAATAATACATGTTACAAAATAAAATAAAAAAACGGTACATATATTTTTTATTCACTGTTCTGTTTCACCTATTTCATTATTTACGTGTTAAGATGACCTTGTTTAATGCTGTTTCATTTAGCGCATAGTTTCTTTGGAATGTATCCCCTGTGTTAAACACGGTCTTACTGTATTTATTAACATTTATATCCTATCAGATAGTCAAGCTGCATTAAAAGCACTTCATAGCTCCCACTTTACTTCAAAGCCTGTATGGACAGTATTTCATTATGAAACTGGCTACCAGGAACAAGATTCAACTTGTTTGGGTGATGGCACAAGGGGATTAAGAGCAAAGAAGTTGTGGATGTATTGGCCAAGGAAGGGCTTTTTGTTCTTTTATTAGAACTGAGTTTGCCCCAAGCATCAGATCTAATGCATTTAGGCAGATTGTCAATGTCTTATTGGCAGCTCAGTATCTCTCACATTAGAGATCAATTCCTGGACTAAGTAAGCAAAGGATCTTATTTTAGGCCCTTTACAGAACTAGAGAGTTGCTTGCATTGCATAAAAATCAAGCCAAGATTATTACAGGGCATTGTCATCTTATAAGGCATTTTCACTTAATTGGGATTGCTGATAGTCCCAATTATAGATGTTGTCAGGAAGGAAATAAAACTTCACATTTTGTGTGAATGTGTGGTCCTTTCAGAGCTAGGATACGATCTTATGGGGTTGAATTTTCCTGCACCAGAAGATCTTTTTATTGTCCCATTGAAGAAGATACTGTCTTTTGTGATTAAGATGGGATCCTTCTTATGGGATGATCCTGTTAGGAGTGCCCAATAGATCAGTGACTATTGCAGTGCTACAGTTGTTTAAAGCTCTCTTTCCTATAATATAACGGTCCCCCAAATTTATTATCTTTCTCGAAAACTAATGAGAATACAGGAAAACTGGGTTAAGATAACAAAATAGACTTTATTTCAAAGTAAGTGCCATACAAAAATAGGGATGTTCAACAAACAGTCTCCACATGGTGATTGTCAGTATCAAAGTGATGCAGTATTAATTGAAATTTCATCTCTAATTCATAGATAGCCTTGTCTGTTGACTTGCCTTATGAAACTTCCTCTCACAATTCCCTCTAATTTCCATATATTTTATGCCTTTGATCTTACATGTTACCACAAACACTTGTTCTTCCATGGTCAACATTGAATCACTTTGAGCTATGTACAGATACTGATGGTTGCCATGTGGAGACTGCTCAGTGAACATCTCTACTTTTGTGTGACACTTACTTTGAAATAAATTTATTTCAAAGTAAAGTTTTTTCAGAGTTTCAAAATAAAATTCAACTTTCTTTTAAAAATAAAACTAAACTCTGTTTGAAAATTTCAAACTATAATATAATCTTTGTAATCTGGCATTTTCTTAAATTTGATATTTTGTAATCCAGTGCTTTTGTAGCATAATGCTTCATAATCTGACACATTGCAATTGCTCCTGTTAGAAAATTTCTTTTTTCTCTGTGTTAGAGAGCCACAGAAAAAGAGAGCTAGAGAGCATTTCACCAATTACACTTATGGAGTTTGCTATTATGGAAGTATATATTATTTTATTATTGTTTTTAAATATTTTTAACTTTTATTAAATATAATGAATCCAAAAAGTCTTTCTTTATCCTATTTATCAAAATCGTGTATGTTAAATTTACCTACTTCTTATCATTAAAATATCATATTATATTGTTAGTGATAATTTAAAATTATGAAAAATATGAATTTATTGGTAAATTAAGTTTATAAAATTTTATATAAAAATATAGAAACAGACTCAAATACTAATGACTTTTTCTTGTGTTGTAAAAAGTTATTTAGGTAAATTCAACTTTTATCATCATTAAAAACTCAACTTGAAAACTTAGATTTATTGTAAAATTCAATTTAAACTCAACTTGAAAATTTGTGCATTTGCATATATATAATATTTATAAAAATAAAGAATAAAATAATATATACAGTACACTCACGAGTATCCGGTTCGCGACTATCCAGCCTAGTTTTCTTTTATCGCAGTTAAATGAGGAAGGCAAGACGTTGCATTAGCAACATTGCAAAGGCAATGGAAGCGGGCGCTGCTACGATCCTCCTACATGTTGTGTGCAATATACAAGTTGTGACAGGAAAAGAGCAGTGTTCTGCTCATTATTCATTGTTTCGTCAGTGTGTAACGGACCTCAATTGTTGCCGCTGTTCCTGATTATAACTTACAGTATTCGTAAATTGTTCTTGGGGTAATGCTTAATGTTTTTTAAGTGTACTACAGTGAAGATTTCAAAATGGGTGATAAAGTTGTAGCGAAATGAGTTCATAGAATGCTAGCCTATCCGGCTTTTTTGTTATCCGGCCTGCCCTTCCGCCACATTAGGCCGGATACTCGGGAGTGTACTGTATATATAACACATGCACACATCAAATAGTGTTCAGTTTATGAGTTCCTATATTGAGACTACTCAGGTTTAAGAATTTTTTTTCTTTTAAATATGAAGTATCAAAACAATAAAAAAATTATAATGATATAATACAGTACAACTTGAGTTTGTAGTAGAAATTCCTTCATCTCCTACAAAATTGAAAAAATCAAAATGGTAGACTGAGAAGTGGAAGTTGTGCACTATCTGGCTGTCATGGTTTTACTGGCATATTAAGTAAATATTTCATTTCTGTATTATAAAGAAGGCAGTAGCTGAAGGCTTCATCTCCTACAAAATTGAAAAAATCAAAATGGTAGACTGAGAAGTGGAAGTTGTGCATTATCTGGCTGTCATGGTTTTACTGGCATATTAAGTAAATATTTCATTTATGTATTATAAAGAAGGCAGTAGCTGAAGATAGTAATTCATCAATATAAAAACTAATCATTTATCTGTCAACAATAATGAAGAACAACAATTATTTAATATTTATATGATAAAAATTTCATTATTATTATTATTTATTTGATTTTGAAGTGTATGCTTTGATTTATTTATTTAAAAAAATGAATGTTTAATAATAAACTACTGATTTGCTTGACTTTTACCTAATTTTATCAAAATCATTCAAAAAACTGACAGCTTCAATGATTTTAATAAAATTTAAATTCTCAATATTTACAAAAGTCTGATTTATTTAAATTATTTTTTGCATCAATTATAGAGTATTCCTAAAAGATCTAGCCAAACTTATATCACAGATGCTACTCATTAAAACAAAATAAAAAGTTCATATAAACATTGATTTGGAAATGTTTCCTTTTCAAGATAACATAGGGTGTAAAAGCATACAATTTAATAGGCAATTAGTCTTGATGGCTGTAGTAAATTGTGATTTGCAATTAACTATAACAAAATGAACTATATATTAATCACAACACTATATAAACTACTGGGACAGTCTGTAAACAGCTGAAAATAACTCATGATTTTTGTTCTCTTTTGCTGGATTATACCTATGACCTATTCTTTTACATCTGCAGAAATCACACGCTTGCGCCAATTGCACCAAATCGAAAATGCTTCTACAAACTGCTACAAATACATCATTTTTCCCGTTTCTGCACCAAATTCGTGATCTGTTGACCACATGATACAAGTGATCTCAAAAAGTTTAAACATGTTGAGATCGTAATAGGAAATTATCATACGCTATTTCGAAGCACTGTAGATCACCATTACTGCCTTTGTCTGTTTAATGATCTATGATCTATCAAACCAATCAGAGCATGTTTTGATGCATGTGATTAAATTGAAGTTTGCCTCATTACTTTTTCCATTTTCATCAATTAAATATAAATAATATTATTCAAAACCTTTTGTGAATATATTAACATTAACTGCTAAATATTTTAAAAAGTTTTCTTGTATTTTAAAAAATAAATGTATCGACTCTATTTGGACACACTCAGTCTGGACATGCTCGAGGAAAGTTACATTATGTCAGACTGTGTTTCGTTCTGATATGTTTCAAGACTTGCTTAGAGATGTGCATTATTTGCTTCAAGATGTTTCTTCAAGTTGACAAAAGTAAGTTCTCTATGATGATTATGTCTTGTTTGAATTTTTAATGTTAGTAAAGCTTAACTGAAATTTAAAAATGTATCATCTCATTTTATAAAGATATTTTTTTATGAAATAAAATTGTATAGTTATTTGTATTTAAATTAAAGTTTAACTTTTAATTTGTTTGTGAATATGAAATTTGCAACTTCAAAATGTAATCATTTGCTTCGACTGTATAAATCTTGAACATTTTTGCTACAAAATGATAAAATTGTGGCTTTGCCTGCTATAAAACTGATACAAAAAGTATTTTTCCCTGCTACAAAACTGATACAAGAAGCCATTTTTCCTGCTACAAAGTTGATACAAATTGTATCGGTAAGAGTGTGATCCCTGCCTTCTGCTATCTTGAAAAGGAAACCTTTTTGGCTCCATATATGGACTTCTTGCTTTGTTTTGATGAGTATCATCTGTGATTTAAATTTGGGTAGACTTTTTAGGAATACCCTGTATACTAACCTTTTTTCTTTTTCTTCTTTTTTTTAATTAATCCTTCCTCTGCATTTGGTTTGACTGTAGGTGAAGGCTCAGTTTTACCTGTTTTCCTTACATACTTTGATCCCATACTCCAGCTAGTAGTTTCTAAATTATCTACGGCAATGGAATCAGACATATCACCCAGTGATGGTAATTCATGGCTTATTCTATTTACAATGTTAAGAAATTTCTAATAAAATTTTATAAATTTAAATCTATATTTTTCAAACTATGTCTCATAGTATACTGGTGAATTGTACAATATTTATATTTATACAAAATTATCCATAAATGTTTAACTAGTTTACACACTCAGAAAATTAAATTTATTATTATTATTTATTTGGTAAACAAATTAATATTCCTGAAAATAAAATAAAAATAAACTTTATTACAATGTTATGTAAACAAACAAGATCAGCACGTACCAAAATAAACCTGCTTACCAGGATCACAAAAAACATAACTTTAATAAGAAAAATACTTTTGGATTAAAATCCGAAAGTACTTTTCTTATTAAAGTTATGTTTACTTTTCTTAAAAAATAAACATAACTTAATAATAACATTATTAAAGTTATATTTATATTTTCTTATTAAATTTATGCTTCATCTATCTTCAATTCCATAAAAAATATACAATTGAAAATCAGTTTAAATTTAAATTACATTATAAATGACCATACAATAATTACAAAAAAAAATACAAGTTATATAAACACAAAAAATATACAACTAATGTGAAGGTCTTATCATTCGACAATCCCATTTCTGAATTCAGTGTGAGAATCTCGCAGTGGATGACTGAAATAAAAAATGTTTACTGATAAATTTTAGTAATTTCAAATAGGGTTGCAAGTAAATGACACAGGGATCCAGGATAGAGAATTGATTTGGATACTTATTTAAAACAAATAAGAAAAAACAGGAAATAAAACACAATATTAACATACTGAGAGAGAGCTATCCGACACAAAGATCATACCTATGAGAGAGAATAAATAAGAAATTATGTCATTCCTCCATTATTCTTTTACGATCTTCGTTCCCTATCTTGTCGGATGATCACCGACAGGACGGGACACGGATTCACTTTTTCTGCTCTACATTTTCACACCTTCTTTTTGGAAAGTGTTCTTTTCACTGTCTTGATTGTCTGTCATCTGTACTTTCTTCTTGAAAGACGAACTTATCTTTAGTTTATTCAATAAAAGACGAACATATTCTCTTATTGTTTAACAGAAGACAATCATGTTTCATCACTGTTTGATGAAATTGACCTTTCTGCTTCCTTGACATATTCAATTTTTATTCAAAAATTAATTTTAATAATTATAAAATTTTGTCAATTAATATATATTAAATTATTTTATTATGCCTCACTGGTCTCCACAATATATAATTAAATACATAAATTACAAATCACAAAAGGCCTCATTTAATCAGAATTTTCCATTGTTCACAAAGTGTTTCTGTATCCTTAATATTAATAATGCCACCATCTTTGTTTTGTTCCATAATATTGAGTTTCTCTAAATGTCCACTTAACACCTTGAATGTCCGGCAATCTTTCATGCCAGTGACAGCATTGTGTCAGCTTCTTTCTGTAGTTAAACTATAAGGTTTTGGTTTGTAGGAGGTTTAGTTAAGAACTGTTGTTTAGGTGTTTTAAGTAAACATCCTGTAATTATGGATGAAGAAAGAAAAATTAATTATGAAAATATCTGTGTGTCCAGAGTTGTGGAGACGTCGCCATGTTGGTGGGGTAGCATCGTCCATTCTACGTTTGGTTGGCACGGAACTATTGCTTATAAATATGTAAAAACGAATTTCTTTTGTATTGGTATTAATACTTATTTTGTTCAATTGAAAGTATTAATGTTATGTCAACTAAAAAAGAAGAAGTGTTCGAATTAAGTATGTTAATTAGTAGTTGTACAAAGAGAGTGCCGAAAGACGGCACTGGTGTCTCGTTCTCATCGGGTAGGAGTTGTCTCGAAGTAGTGTGGAGGTGCCTCTGCATAGACTGTTCCGGAAAAGTGGTGGATTTAAAATAATAGTATTTCTGAGATTGAACCAAGATTTCTGAGACGAGACCTTTATATAAGTATAACCTGATTTTGTATATTGTGTTTTTTATCTTTAATAAAGTTAAGTTAAAATTTTGAAGTTTAATGGAGCATTGGACTGAACTCATGTTGCGATGGATGGAGACAAATGAAGTTAACATTAAAATAAGTACGAAAAAGAAACTGGGAATTGAAGGGGCCCGGGTCCGAACACAATGTGGAGGTTCGGGAGGAGTCCCAACCTTCACAAAACCTAATGATATTCAGAAATTTATAGTCATATTGTACTTATTTTTTGCAAAAGAAATCTTAAATTTTTAGAGTTTAAACAATTTATACATTCCTTTTTACTAATATATTTATTTTTTATTTTATTTATTTATTTATTTTATTTATTTATTTATTTATTAAAGAATATTTGTTGCATATATTATACCAAATTTTATACTATTTTTTTGTAATTTTTTAGGCATCCACTCAAATTATTGTATGTGTTTGGATATACTCAGTTTGGTATTATACCATACTTTTTAATAAAGTAAGTTTTCTTTGAGTATATTAATTCCTGCTAATTAGCTAGTTATAATTAATTAAGTTAGAATAAGCAGTGAAATCTTTGGAAAACTTATCTATTTCATTGTACAATAAATCAAAAACTGTTAGGTTTAATTTACTATTAGCTTTTCATCTATGTCAACAATTCTTCCCACGGTTTTTTTAATTAGTCAAAGAGTATGATATAGGCACAAATTTTGTGTCTGAGGCTGATCTTGTCTTGATAGTATCTCACTCCATTATTGTCTCAGTTGTTATCATAAATATTACTTATAACATATACTTTAATTATAAAACTTAAGACATATGATAAAATAAATGCTTATAACCATACAACAGAAAAAATTTCAATTCTTTATTTTTCTTTACAGATGTCATGCAATGTATTATTGAATATTCTCCTAAAATACAATTTAAATGCTTCATTTATATATGCTATTACATATATTGGATCTTTCAATTATGCTAATAGGAAGAGTGAGTTCAATGTGAGGTTTCTATATACTATGGTTATGTATTATACTCAATTGCTTGTCTAGGAAATGTATTTGCTGGTCATTTCTTTGATCAAAGTTTAAGCAGAGACCAAGAATTTCATTTGTATAATATCATTTAAATTGCTCAGCACAGTTTTCACCATCTCACAATATAAATACATCATCTGCATACCTTAGATAATAGTCTACAGTGGGTACTGGAGAACTGGTACTATGCTTTATGGAAGGAAAGATCATATCAATGCACAAAGCTTCCAATTTGTATCAATTGCACACATTGGACCTGCTGCCAACATTTCCTGAGTGTAACTTGGAATTACAATTGCCTATATGATGTACAATTTGAATCTATAGGATGTCCTTATGCATTGATATGAATCTATAGGATGTCATACACTTAAAAACATCCTATAGATTCATATCAATGCATAAAGCTTCCATTGGAAGCTTTGTGCATTGATATAGTCTTTCCTTCATCATATAGGCAATTGAAATTCCAAGTTACACTCAGGAAATGTTGGCAGCAGGTCCAGTGTGTGTAATTGATACAAATTGATGATTGACTAAGCACTTGTTTTGGATTCTATCATCATTCTGCTATCAGATGCTTCAAAAGTTTATAAAGATAGTATACAAATTGATGATTGACTAAGCACTTGTTTTGGATTCTATCATCATTCTGCTATCAGATACTATCTTTATAAACTTTTGAAGCAAGTCATTGAAGAAAGGAAGCTTGAATAATTTGTGAAGAAGTTAACTCTGACTTATCCTATTATTATTTCATTATACTCTTCATTATTATTTATTATTATTTTCATTATTATTTAAAGTCTTGTTTAGTTTAAGAGTTAACTCACATTTCACATAATTTCTAACTGATGAGACAGACGACAAGTTACGGACCAGAAGTCCATCTTCTGATGAACTTTCTCAGCTCATGACATCATCTATTCTAAGTCATTTGCATTGATCCAAATAAAAAAAAAAAGATCTTGTATTGATGTTTTATATTCAGTACATAATTAATTATAAAGAGAATGACATGAATTGATTACACTGTAAACTAAGAAACTTTAACTTGTTACATGACTTTTATGTAAATGAAACAAGCTCGAATTGTGAAAGTCACTACTATAAAAATGTGTGTAAAATGACACAGAAAGGTATGTTATATTGCACTGAACTGATTTGTGACTTCTTTCTTGTAAGATTGACAATTGCTTGAGTTTATATCAGAGTAGAGGTAGTAGATTTATTTATTATTTAAGGTTATATTTAATGTTTCGGATCTTTGGATTTTTGATTAAACAAGTTTTATTGCTAACTTGTTTTGTGCTTTATTATTGTTTAAATAAAGCTTTAGTTAACACTTTTTTGTAAGTATTTGAGTCTAATAAATTACTTTTATTATTTAACTTTACTTGGTTTGGGAATTTATTCAATTTATTAGTATTAGTTTCTAACATCTTTTTCAATATTTATTTTTAACACTGTTTGATACTTCTAACAACTAAATTTTGATACTTCTAACAACTAAATTTTTCAATTGTTTGTTTTGCTTTATTATGTAGACTATAGATTTAGTATTAGATATTTATTTTTGGAAATAGTAAAAAGTCTTCAGCTGAGGTCAGATTCTTGATTTGCAGAGTCCTAAAAGCCATGAAGTTTAGATTATTGCTAATGTTGAATATTGCGACTTTGAAAATTGAATAATTATAAAGGTTCCAAGTATAAGTCTTGTTATATTTGAACAGGTAGCTAAGATCCACTTAGCTAGATCTTTTGGTAAATAAGCTTATGATAGCCCATATAAGGCAATGTGTATTAAACACTGGCAATAGGCAAGGGATAAATACTGGTAATAGATGCTAAATTAAACAACCAAAGATTTATTTTCAAAGAATTATTATATATTTAAAATATGTTCGCTATAGTAAAATGTTACAACAATTGAGTTCACTAAATCAGACTTTACTGTACTTACAAATAAACTATAGTTTATCTTAAAGGATACTCTTTAGCTTTAATGGGATCAAACTGGGAATAAGCAGAAATTAATCGTGCTAAAATTTTGGAATTATGGGGATCTGATCTGAAATTAAAAAATTTATATTTAATTTTTTAATTTTATATTTAATTATTAAATTTTTGGAATAAACATATTCATTCTTAGAGAAAGCAATATCTATTTATAAATAATATATCTAAAGTTACTTTCTCATTTCTTCTAATAACTTTGCTGCTTCCTCTTGTTGACCATATTTCAATAAAAATTCAGAATATTGTTGAATTAATGCTGTCCCTTCTTGATTATTTAACTGAAAAATAAAAAAATTGTTTTCATTTTTCTTTAATTTTTAATAAAAATTTAAAAACATTAGCAATCTTTAAATTTACCTTGTTTTTCTTGTAAAAGTTAATAGCCTCTTTGAAAACATTAATGGCAGAATCTCTATCTTCTAAACTTAAATATAATGTTACTAATGCAGACACCTGTAATAATTATGGTAACATTTATATTTTAAAGTTTTAATTAATTAAATCTTCCATTTATTGAAAATCTTTAACAAAAATAATATTTATAAAATATGTTGAACCTACCACTCCTGGTTTATGAGAAATTTCACCTAGAGAACGTAATATATCGCATGCTTGGCTAACATGGCCCTGCGTCAAAAGCAACTGAACTAAAGTAAAAGATATTGTAAGAGACTGATCTGGATTGACAGCAGCAAAATCCTGTATTAAACAAAACAATTTTATCATCAGACAGAAAAAAAAAAATTTCATTATGAGAATTAATTTAAAAAACAATACATCTGAATTATTAAAGTTTAATAATATAATTGCATTATTTTCAGATCAAAAACTTTAAAAAGTAAAAATAATAAGATAGAATTATTTTTACTTTTATGTTTTGATAATCCCATCATAGATCAAAAAAATCATAAGTCAAAAATGATCCACAATGATAGTAATAATACAAATAAAATACTGAATCCTTCAAGATGGTAAAATAATCCAGATTTAATTCTGGATCCTCCAAGATGATAAAATAATCTGGAATTGTACTTAAATTTTAAGATATAAAATCAATTAGAACTAGGATTCCCAAAATGATAAGCCATTACGTTAATAGGTAGCTGAATAAAGCAAAAAAATATATTTAGCCAATATACTATGAAAACAGCAAAGTTTGGAATACTCTAAGGACAACATAATCTGATTATCATAAGTCAAATGATTATAAATAGGGGAGATTACCTGTATCTATATACTTATCACAAATAATAATATTCATACAGAAATGATTAATTTTCAAAATGAATAAATAAATACCCTAACTATTATTTATTAGTCAAATGATCCTTAGTGAATATTTTTGGAATTAAAGAAATTTAATGATTATATAAAATCAAATCATACAAACAGCATTACTATGGTAGTTGAATTAAACAGAGTTAAATACTTTATTAACTGGAATGTTTTCAGCCAGTACTAGCCTTCATCAGCAGTAATGAGTACAGAGAATATTAGTTAGGAATAATTCTAATGTTCCAAAACTTTTTAAATTTAAAAATCATTAAGAACATATAATAAAGTATAATAATTCAAATTAGCTAAGAAAAATTATTTAACAAATTAATATATCATTACATAAAAATAAAATAATAATAAGACTCATTATAATATAACTTAAATTATAACTTATAATTTATATAATATATAACTTAATATAATAACATTATAACTTATAAGTTATTTAAATAAATTGTAAATTTTTAAGCATCATTTGCAAGGAACTCAGTGGATAGGGAGGCTTTCTTATCTCTTGGGTCCATGCAATATTGCAGAAGCTTAAAATTACGATTTTATTTAAAGCAAGAAAATAGAAAATTTGTCTCACATTTATTTATTTTAATAATTATAATTTTATAATTTAAAACTATTGTGTCACTATCTATTTGTATTAATAATTAATTAATTAATTAAATTTGGGCTATGGTGGGCATTAATTCTTACTTAATAACTGAATTTTAATTTTAGATAATATTCCTAAAACAAAAATTTACCTTGGTCTGGAATCAAACCAGGATCTTCGGAATAATGCCCCAATAGGACTACCCTTACCCTTACGAAAGACTCTGAATCTATCAGTAATCCGTCATCAACTACAAGGCTCCAAAATAGTCAACAAATCAATTATTGAGTGTTTCCATGCATTTTGTGTGTGTGAATTTTGAAGAATTAAAGACTGAAATTGCGGGCTAAAGACTGTGTAGTGTGTTTTGTCTACAAGACCACCTGATCATCAAAATAATTAGAGGTATTTATCCTCTCGCCTTGACGACGTTAAGCCTAATGTCGTAGTATCATTGTTTGTAAAGAATCTCTCTCAATAAATGGAGTTTTGGTTTTTATGCCATAGTCTCTGAGTTGTAAGTAGCAAACAGAGTTCATTCTTCCGTCCTTACTGACATAAAAGCCCTATACTGCTCTAGGCTCTCGGCGTCTACAAGACCACCTGATCATCAAAATAATTAGAGGTATTTATCCTCTCGCCTTGACGATGTTAAGCCTAATGTCGCAGTATCATTGTCTGTAAAGAATCTCTCTCAATAAATGGAGTTTTGGTTTTTATGCCATAGTCTCTGAGTCGTAAGTAGCAAACAGAGTTCATTCTTCCATCCTTACTGACATAAAAGCCCTATACTGCTCTAGGCTCTCGCCTGTTTGTTTAGTGTCATACACGATACTATACTAGTGTCAGAACATCCTGATAAGAACTGTGCCGCAAGTCCCGAAGTTCCACAATACAGTCCCCTAGTTGGTTTACTGTTATGATAAAATGTCCTAACCTTTTGTTGTTCAGAACAACAATTATAAGTCAAGTAGTCAAATCATATCATAAAATAAATATTTATAATTATCTTTTATCATTAGTATATTTTATGCTATTATTGTAAATACAGTATGATATTTTCTAATTTCTTTCTGATTTTAAGTATATTTCAAAATAAAAAAAAATTACTAAAATTTTCTGATTTTATTCATTATTCTTCTATAATTTTTCAGCTTATACCATACTACTGAAATTTGCATGCATAATATTGATAGTTTTTAACTGAAAATTCTTAGTAAGGTTATATTTGATTAAGAATCAATTATAATCAAGCCTCAAAATTAATCTATTGAAAATAATATAGTAGCATTATCCAGGGCCATACCAAGTGGGAGTGCAAAGAATATATAGCATTCCAGCAACAGGATTCAGGATCAGCATAAAACCCAGGCAAAATATCAGATATATTTATAAAAATATTTACACAGCAAATTAAATTTGGCACCTCGGCAGCAACTACTCTTGATATCCGTCATCAACCATAAATTGATAATATTAAAAAATATTTTATCAAACTCAAATTTTACACATGTCAAAAGAGATCCAATTTTTCAATTAAATCATTACAGTCATTTATGCATATTTTTGCTGTCCAAAAAATCATTGTAATTTTGAATTTTTAATAATAATAAAAAGTCATTTTGGAACTTTATTCATTATAATTGATATAAAATTTGTCAATTATCTATAATGCGTACGTCCTAAATAAGCAATAACATCATATTCAACTTATTTGTATATTAAATAAAAAAAATTTGGAAATAAACTTTAAAAATTCATATATTGCATGAATTACTTACCTTTAAAAGACTGACTGCTTTGTTAACTTGTTTCTCCCTACATAATAAAGCAACATGAATAAGAGTAGCATCTACTGAATTTTGCTTAAAATTCTTTTCTAATAATTGAAGCTGACGTCTACACTGTTCTAGCTGATTTGTATGAAGCAAAAGCAAACAATGATTAATTGCAATTATGTGACATTGACTGGAATTCAACTTGTACTCCAAACCTTCTGATGTGGCAGTTTTCATTTTCTTTTTTGAATCAAATACATTTTGATCCTAAAAATATTATTTATTAAAGATCAGATTTAAAAAATAAATTCAATTTTTTTTAATATATAATTAAATATGTAAAATATAAAATCAAGAAATTAAACTAGTATAAAATACAGAAAGTAGAAAATATAAGTAGTCCCTGATTTATGATGGGGTTTGTTTGAACCCTGCCATTGTAAATGGGAGCAGTTGTAAGTCAAATTCCCAAAATTTATGGATTTCTTACTAATAATTGTTACTGAGATACTGTATATTATCTTAATAAACATAGGGAATACAAAATTACAAGAACCATACACAAAAAGAATGCTTTCTGTATTTCAAATTATTGGTTCAGGGGCATGAATCCATGAATAATCAATATAATCAATCACTGAATTTACTGATTATTGATTATTACATCACTATCGTTAGAATAAGCAAGGCCGGATTTACCTATAGGCCGAGTCCTAAGGCCCCGCGATTCTAGGGGCCCCAAAACTATCAATCAGTTTTCAACTTTTATAAACTTTTAATAAGAAAAAATGGGTTTTTATTTAAGTGCTAGATAGAAAGTAAAATTTTAAAGGTTCCTTATAAGTTATAAGGAATCTTTAAAATTAGACATAGCTGATTTGAACTTTTAGGGGCCGCAAGCCTTGCTTGTCCTAGTGCCCTTCCTTATAAGTTACAAGGAATCTTTAAAATTAGACATAGCTGATTTGAATTTTTAGGGGCCGCAAGCCTTGCTTGTCCTAGGGCCCCCAAAAATGCAAATCCGGCTCTGAGAATAAGTGATCAAAAGTTGAGGAGTACCTGTAAATGCATTAGATAAGATTTTCAAATAGTCCCTATACATATGATTAATTGAATGAAATGTGACATCATGCAATGGAGATATAAATGCAAACTGGCAGAGAACATAAGAGCATTGGCTGGCAGGCTGCCTTCCCTCCTGTTCTAAGTGACATGCTAACATAATATCTGTTTTCATGCCTGTTCAACTGGGCAACAATGTCAGTCATTCCGCTAGTAACTATAATCATTGGCACATTAGCATTGTGCATAGCATGTCTAATAGCTTTAGTTTTTGGTTTCTTATTTTATCTAGGCAATTATCTTGCTATTATTCAGGCTGTATCCCAAAAATGCATTCTGGACATTTTGCTTCGGATTATTTTTCTTTTGTATTGCTTGCTGCAAATACTTTCCATTTGTATTATTCCTTTTCCCTATTGGTAAATACAGACCAAAGCCTCAACCACCTCTATATTCACTCCTTTTGCAGTTACTGTGCTAGGCATTGGCAGCATATTGTTAGACAGCCCGTCCTAGATACTTGGGCACTGCAATCAGTATACTTGCAATACAATCTGCATTGCATGTAGTTCATGGCTATATCCAATTTCTCCAAAACATGGACTAATGGCATAGGATGCATCAGACATCATCTTATTTGTCTTCACTTTGGGATCTTGTCTTATTCATCTTAATCTGCTACTATGCATGACCAACTTTTGGGCCCTTCTCTGTCATCCTACCAACATTTATATTGCCCTTCTTTAATTAGATAACAATGTATGATGAAACCTGAATGTAATTAAAGAAGGCAATATAAATGTTGTACAAAATTTTTGCTTTAAATATATTTTTGATGTTAGATAATATTTAAAAACTCTATTTAAATATTTATTTCTAATTTAATTCTGCCCAATAATATGTATAAATTTCATTCAGATTGGCTAATATTTATACAAGATACTCACCCAAAATATATAAATCTTTTTATCTCTTAGTTTATCAATAATACTGAACTGATAGCAATAGTTTTCAATTGTCTTGGTTCTCTACTGTGTCCCAATAAAATATACAAATTTTATCCATATAGAATAATATTTAAACATATTACCACTTTCACACCACTTTCTATTGCTTTTGAATAAATATAATTCATATGATCATTCATATAATCATTAGGAATAAATCTAAATCATATAACCATTTATTCCTGAAGGGAATAAATGAGTATATAAATTAAATATGAATCATTCCTAAATAAGTGCAATTTGTATTTTTCATTGAAAAATAAATGTGTATGTGTATATGAATTAGAGTATATGACTAGGTATATGAAATTTAATTCATATACCCATTTATTCCTAAATGGAATAATGAATTAAATTGAAAAGAAACTGCAATTTTTGTAAAAATATATGATGTGGATACAGAGGTCAAGATTAAAAAATTCCAAGATTTGTGTTGGCCTAGAATATGAAGAGCAGTACGGCTGTCTGAAATAACGAGGCAATTCTATCTCCACCATGGATGAAGAGATCGAGACAAGGCTGGTAAAAAGCTTCCAGTCAGCAGAGTCGATCCTCCATCTTGACGGGCGGGATATTTGACAGCTCCCGGCCCCGAGACAGTGTTAGAAAGATGGGGAAATGATCACTACACAAAGGTCGTCACCGACGCACAGTGGGGTATTTTCTAGAAAAAGCTGGCCAAAATTCAAAATAAAAAATTATAACTAATAACAAATTGGACATTAAAAAGTAATTGTTTAATATCTCTGAACTCGCGTGACTGTCATTTCTTGTGATTCACTTCAGCTTGTAAGCCGTGACGTCAGCCTGAATTCGTTCGTGTTAGAACAGGCACATTTGTGTTCTTGGCGTTTATCAAATAACGATAGTTTTTGTACGTATAAGAAGTATTTTGTGAGGTGTGGAGTAATTATTTGCAATGGAATTAGAAGACCAGGGTATGTATTATATTTTAAAAATAAAATCGTATATGTGAGGTTATTATTTATACAGTTTTTGGATGATTAATATAAACATTTCAGGAAATGAAATTTTAAGGCAGTTTTTTGTTAACATTAGTGTTTTAGTAACAGTGTCAGTATGTGTCAAGAAGAAATAGTGGCTTTAAGATATCATATAGACTTTAGTTAAAGTATTAGAGAAAAAAAATATCCCGCATATACCTGCCATTTTCTTAAAATGGGTATTTACTTCGAATATGACGAAAAAGGTAAATACAGAAATTTCACTATATGGTGTATTTTCTTTACAGGAATCGCGAAAAATGTTAAGAAAATAAGTAGAAGAGAACTCTATGGTTATGTTAAGGCGTGTTCTGAGCGTTCTTTAGACAATAAGTTAAATTATATGGAGAATTGTATGTTGAAAATCACACACTGTCCTGCAGAGAAAGTCAGTGAACTAAAACGCGAATTAAGATACTTCAAATCAGAGTTTAAAAAACTATGGACCAGTGCATGTAATAAAGAAGGAAGATTTTTAAAAAACAATGAAAAGTGGTTGGCTGGTTATGTGAAGTTAACGATGTGGTCGAAAAGTAACGCGGGTCGGCCTACTAAGGATTTCGAAGAATGTAGTGACCGCAGTAAAAGGCGCAAAACAGCAGAGTTACGGGAGGCTATCCCTGATACAACATTGACATATGCTGCCCAAATGAGTTTACGGGCTTCCGGTAAAAGTGATGCATCTGCTGTAATTAAAGAATTAACGAAATCTCCTGGAAGAGCATCTAAAGTTCGTAAGGCAATAAACAGCGCGCAACACGAAGATATAGTCATTCGGCCATTGACTGTATCTCAAGCCTTATCAATTTTCGTGGAAGCAGGTTTATCGCAAAGACAATACAATATAATAAGAAATGCCAGCCGAAAACTCTATCCGTGTTATTCATTGTTACAGAAAGCAAAAGCAGAATGCTATCCTGCTCCAGATTCATACAATGTGACAGACACATGTGCAGAAATAAACCTACAGGATTTGCTGGACCATACAACATTTCGCCTTTGCAAATATTTAGACGAAATTTTTCTTATGCTTTCTGATGATGATAAACAACATTTTGAGCTGATTTCAAAATGGGGCTGTGATGGCTCTCAGCAACAACAATTTAAACAAAGATTCGAAAACAATGCCGATAGTGATGCTTTCATTTTCTAAAATTCTTTTGTGCCTTTAAGATTACTTGTAAATAAAGGTAATAAAAAAACAATCGTTTGGCATAATCCGGTCCCTTCCAGTCCGAGATTTTGCAGACCGATTCGAATTCGGTTTGTGCATGAGACCAAGGACATCACCAAGGAAGAAATCAGCTATATCGATAATCAAATTAAAAATCTGAACGCAACAGAAGTGTCCATATCTAATGGTGTTTTGAAGGTCAAACACTCGCTTTTGCCTACTATGATAGATGCAAAAGTGTGTAATGCGGCCACAGATACTTTGTCCACTATGAGATGCTACGTATGTAAGGCGACCGTCAAAGAATTTAACAAATTAGAGACAAGAAGAGAAGAGAACCCCGATACATTCAAATTTGGGCTATCTATTCTTCATTCAAGAATAAGGCTTTTTGAATCGCTATTACACTTATCCTATAAAATACCAATCAAGAAGTGGCAAGCAAGATCTATTTCTGAGAAACAGTTATATAAAGAGACAAAATTGCGTATACAACAAGCGCTTAAGGAAGAAATGTCGTTGTTGGTAGACATACCAAAAGCTGGATTTGGGAACTCAAATGACGGCAATACGTCACGCAGGTTCTTTGCCGATCCTGAGACAGCCGCAAGAATAACTGGAGTGGATATAGATCTAATAAATCGATTTAAAACAATATTAGAGGTAATATCAAGTGGCCACAAAATAGATACAGAAAAACTATCGATTTTCTGCAAGGAAACGAAAGAACTGTACGTAAAGCTTTATGACTGGCACCCAATGACACCTACAGTTCACAAAATATTGGATCACGGACCAACAATTATTGAACATGCCTTACTGCCAATTGGACAATTTTCAGAGGAAGCGGCTGAAGCTCGCAATAAACACTTCCGCCAGTACCGACAGGATTTCGCACGAAAGTTCTCAAGAACATCCTGCAACATGGATGTGCTGAACAGACTATTGCTTACTTCAGACCCTTTTATTTCAAATCAGCGCCAGCGGTCTTCATTCAGAATGAAAAAGCAATCATTCTCTAAAGAAGCGTTAGAATTTCTTTTGCCGATGGAAACCAACTATTCGCAATAAGAAACTACAAAGAACAGGTCACTAGACGAGAGGTTTCTAACTTCTGATGACGATGATTAATTTGTAAGCATAAGTAATAAATTGTTTTAAACTAAAATAAATTGTAGTACCTTTTCATTGGAGAACATTTGAAAATTTTACAATGAAACACTGAAATGGGAGATTCAATACTCAAAACATTTGCAAACATCAAAATATATTACATATTAAATCGTTCTGAGTCCAAAAGAATTAATAAATAATTTTGGCCAACTTTTTCATCCAAATACCCCACTGTGGGACGTGCCAATCCCATTTTGGTAGGAGGTCCAAAAGAATTAATAAATAATTTTGGCCAACTTTTTCATCCAAATACCCCACTGTGCGACGTGCCAATCCCATTTTGGTAGATCATCAGGAGTGCATATCGAGAGATCGATGACGGTAAAATCTCGAGAAGGCGCATGAAAATAGGTACGGATTCTGGTGTTGAATAAGGCAAGATTATGATCGGATAGGAATTTTTCAACGGTCCTACCACGTTGATTATTATTATCAGAACCCCATAGGTGGTGGTGTCCGTTGAAATCGCCTAAAAGAAGGAATGGTGTAGGTAGCTGATTAGATGGATCAGATCTTACTTCTATCATCATACTTTCGTCTGATGGCAGGTAGATGTACCATAGTGTGAAAGTGTAACCAACATGAATACGGGTAGCTACTGCCTGTAGATTGGTGTTAAAGCAAACTGGCAAAGATGGGATTTGGTGGACCACTAAAATTGCAACACAACCACTTGCACGATCGTAATTACTAGTCTTTTCGGTGGATGCTATACCTCCTTAACGAGAAGGTATCACCAGGATTAAGGTGTGTCTCCTGGAGCGCAAGGCAGGATGGGCTGAAGGAGGATATTATAGACTTGATGTCAGCAAGATTGTGGCGGAGACAACGACAATTCCATTGAATTATGGAATGGAACATTAAAGGAGTAAATCAGGAGGGAGAATCGGAGTTCTCCCTTTTTTATTCGTTGGTAATTTTTCATTTGGTTGTGAGGTAGTATTCCCACTTCCATCTCTTCGGAGCTGTCAGCAGATACCTCTGTTCGCTCCTGGCTGGTGTCTCTTGCTATTGGCTTTCCGATTTCAAGGCGTTTCTTCCGTTGATGCTTGGATGTATTGCTTTTTGATGTGGATTGTTGGTGACAAGTTGCTATTGACAGAATGGTACTTGTAGATGATGTTTTTGGTGTCGGTTGAGACTATAGATCTTTCTCATCCATTCTGCAAATGATTCGGCGGGCGGGCAGATCTCATATTGAAAACCGATGGATTTGGTGTATTTAGTCTTCACTGCAGCTGCAAACGTCTTCGCCAAATGAAATGGGGCGACTTGCTTGCGAGTCTCGGCATACGAGATGTTCTGGGTAACTCGTGTCGACTGAATGTCTTTCTCGATCTTCCAGGTAGGGCAGGATCGAGAGTATGCCGGATGGTTTCCACCACAGTTAATGCAACATAGTCCGCCAGTGCAGTTTTCATCACAGTGGTTGTCCTTGCAACATATGGGACTGGTGGCTTTACCACGACAAGTTTTAGCTCCATGACCGTATCGCTGACAGCTGAAGCATCTTAGGGGATTAGGAACGTACGCTCAGACTTTACAATGTAAATAACCTGCGTTGATGGAGTTTGGCAGCTAAGGGGTACTGAAGGTCAAAATAATGTTTCTGGTAGGGATTTGCTTGCCGTCGCGATGGATGGTAATGCGACGAACAGTAGTTACACCAGCAGAGGCAAATCCCTGTAATAATTCCTCATCAGTAACATCCATTAAGTCTGGTCCACTAATCACCCCTCTTGATATATTAAGGGTTTTGTGCAGGTAGAATGACACTGGCATATCTGCTATACTTTTGGATTGTAAGACACCAGCCTTGCTGTGGTGCACTTCTAATAGATGATCTCCTGAACGGAGCTTTTTAATTTTCTGTACATCAGACGAAATGCCACGAACGTCTTTTTCTATAAAAAAAAGGGACAGTTTCCCCAGCGGCACATTGGACTCAGAATGAGAAATTATAAAACAAATGTTGGGTTTATCACCAGATGGTGTAATGCTACCACCCGCTACGTTGGCATCGGTGCGGGCTCTCTTCGATAGAGTGCCCGATAACTTTTTGGGTTTTTGTTTAAGTTTTTAGTTAAGTTTTCATAATGCGAGGTTTTCGACTAGCAGGTGTAAAATGTCGATGTGGGTATGGCCCGCCTGTACCCACACAAGGTCCAGGAAGTTCCCCCTTCCGTCAAGAGTCAATTAAGCTCTGGACAGGCACCGTTCAAGACTTCTTTCCCTCCGCCATTCATCTTCTCGGCACGGTTGCTCACACCTTAAGATTTGTTTATAAGAGCTTTAATTTGATAATGTAGTAGAGTTCTTTCTTCCTAAGGAAAATGGAGATTCCAATGATTCTACAGGCTTATTCAAATATTAAACAGAAAATTATTAAATTGTAATAAATAATGAATATTTTCGTAGCAAAGCCTATTATAATTTCTGCATTTTAGCCGAAATTAATTATTTTGTACTATTTAAGTTATCTGAAGAACTTGCAACTACCTGAAGTTGGTCTTTCCTGCTACCAAACAGAAAAATTTTATTATTTTTCTTTTGGTAGAAGTTGCAATTATATAAAATTAGTAATACTGAGGAATGCTGAAATTGAAAATATATAAATAATATATTTAATAAATTAACAATTTTAGAACATTTACAGGCTATAAAATTGCTAAATTTTTAAAATAATTTTTAACTAATTTAACTTTCAAAAAAATTGTCTACTTTTTTAATAAATATTATCTTTTGTTGTAAGTTTTTTTCTATTCTTTTCATCCAGTTTTCTTAATAATTTTTCTATTTTTTTTCATCCAAATCATTATATTTTTCCTAACTGTTAAATAAATTATTATTATTATTATTATTATAAACAGTTATATGCATGAAAATGCATATTATTATAGTAGCATAACTATTTTAAATAAATCTTATTGATATTACATATTTAGGGAATATTTTTTTGGATAAAATTTGAAATTTTTCAATTTTGTGACTATTCTATTATTGTTAAAGTGCAACAAACATTCATTAAAATTAAGATTCGATTGATCACCAAGTTTATAAAATTTAATTTTAAAAATTACATTTTTCAATTTAACTGTAATAATTATATTTATCTTAAATAATTATTTGGCGGCATTAAAGATATTTATTTAATAACAATATGTTAGTTAATATTCAATGGGAATTACTACATAATCAGATAAAACAATAATATTGTATTTAAAAGTTTTCTGTTATCTAATTATTAAAATGTTTTAAAATTCAAATCAACGTTTTAAGATTTATCATTCTGGAAACTGCAGTATCAAATAATTTCCTTAACGTAATTGCCTATTACAATTTTCATATTTCTCAAATATATCACACCAGATATGACATCTTTCGAATTTTCTCTTTCAAAATTTAAAAAATTATATTTATATTGGTAATTTATAAGCAATTTAGTAAATTTGTTTTGAAAATCTTATTTATAAAGTTGATAATATAAATATCAAAAATTATCGAGACAATGTGTAAACCTTATTCGTAATACAAAAATTCAGAGACTTCAAGAATCTTAGTTTATCCCCTTTGGAGAATAATGTTTCGAATAAATCAAAATTTTGCAATTAAATAATTATTATTTGTATGCTAAATATATCTTGTTATGATTTTCTATGAATGTAAGCAAAGTAATAAAGTAAAACACAAATCATCCGAAACTGCTACTCTTTTCCTTTTTTCGTGATAGAGGTGAGTATGGATTATGTAGCTATCCCTTGATTTAAAGTCATACACTTGGATTGTTTTTCATTTTTATAATTCTCTATCAATAAAAGTCACATAAATTTACGCTTTGTATGAGATATGTACATTCTTCGTGTCATCGTCTCCGACAAGTTTTGTAAATAAAGGATTAGCAAAGTAAAATGCAAATTCATATAAGAGATTAAAGTTTTTTTTTGTTTGGATTATTTATAGCAAGCCAAAAATTCAATAGTTTTGTGAAAATATCTAAAGCATCTATTTATTTTTGTTTGAAATTGTTATTTTTAATTCTTAAAATATTGTTTATCATTTAAGTTCAAGTAAAAATTCTTAAACAAGAGCAGAAGAACAAGAGAAACTTATCTTGAACTAATGCGAAAGAGTAAAAACATAAATTTTATATGAGGAAAAAAAATCACTCTTCTCATTCCTATTCATTCCGCCTTCTTAATTTGTTCTATTATTAATTTTGATTCTGGTTTCATCATTAAATTATTTTTATTTTATCCCGATACGATAATTATAGAATAAAATTTGATGGTAAACATTTACTTTTTTCATCAAAAAATGCAAGACCAAAATATTTTCATAAATTTTCAATCTGAATAAATGATTAATATGCTAAATACAGATTATTACGATATTCTTTGAAAAATTCGAAATCTCATCAGACTATATAATATTTTAAGATAAATACACGCGAAATAATAATAATAATTAATTAAACTGATTTATTTTATAGTGCAAAACAATTTTTTAAAATTAAGCATAAAAATTCTGTAATATATTATTATAAAAATTAATATCAATAATAAATAAATTTTATTAATTAATTAAGA
>AYEL01059552.1:0-26961 GCA_000484575.1 Olivierus martensii | reverse complement strand
TAAAGCCGATTTCGATCGGCTTTAGCATACAGGTTGGGGGCCATCGAAAAGTGACTCGTGTAAAAGGGTTTAGGTCAGTATGCCTTCGTTTTAAAAAAAATCGAGGGTCAAATGTCATGAAGCCGGACCGCGCCGCTTATATACCTAAAAAATTAGATGTCTTTCAACGAAAGTGGCAGTGTAGTGGTTATGTCGCTTACCTGCGGAACTGAATGTTGTGAGTTCGCGGCACCGTTGCGTATTTTATTTCAATTTCTGCTGTCTCTAAAAAATACAAGAAATCCATAAGCACTTTAAGCAGGTAAAATACACAATTTATTATTAAATATGTACTAAATATCTAATAATAAATTGTGTATTTTTCCTGCTAAAAGTGCTTATGGATTAAAAAAAATACAAGAAAAAAAATAGTTTAAAATTTTTTTTAGATTTAATATTTTTTTCCAGAAATCTAAATACTTATTATTTATTACACTTAGTTATTATTTACTCTTAGTTCAGTCATATACTGATTGATTATTAATGCATTATAATTATATTATGTAATAGTCATTCCAGAGATTTTTCTTTTAGAAAGATCAACAATTTAAAAGATTTTCATCACCAAAAATTGATAAGAACACTTTTCAGAAGCTAATACTTTTAGTTAGATTAGTGTGAATTAAATCATCAAATAATATAAGGACATTCATGGCAGCTACTTCAGAACATACCATAGGCTAGCAAACACCATTGTAGGGTCAAAGAAAAAGCTGAATAATGAAATTCAAAGGCTGGACCTCAGTTGCCTGAAAAATTGGAGAGGCAGGGCTCAGAATTGAATCTGGATCCTTCAAGATGGAAACTTGCAAAGTCGCGGTTAGAACGAATGTCAATACTATTAATCAAAGTCGCGGATTAGAACGAATGTCAATAACAATAACTATAATTAACCTAACGGTTCTAGCGACTCTGCAATCCAGAGTTCGGCCTGAGCTCAGAAAAGTCACGAATTTTAACGAATATCAATATTATTATACAACTAAACCTGACGGTTCTAACGACTCTGCAATCCAGAGTTCGGCCTGAGCTCAGGTCTTAAACTAAATTCTAACTTAAAATTAATTAACTTCAAAAATATCTAACAATAACTAATGTTAACCAGCAATAGCAAAACCGGAAACAGGAAATCGGAACTTAGAACTAGAAGTACCGATTAACTGTTAGATTGAAAACAACCAAACGGTGTTAGAAACTTATACTAGTAATTGGAATAAATTCTCAAACAAGTTAGATAACAACAAAATATAAATTTATTAGACTCCAAACACTTACAAAAGTGTTAATTAAAGCTTTATTTAAACTCAAAATATAGACTAAATTCTCAAAACAAGTTAAATAATAAAAAATTATAAATTTATTAGACTCCAATTCTCAAACAAGTTAGATAACAAAAAATGTAAAATTTATTAGACTCATTCAAACAAGTTAAATGACAAAAAAATATAAATTTATTAGACTCAACAAAGTTAGATAATAAGAAAATATAAATATATTAGACTCAAAAACACTTTCAAAAAAAGTGTTTTAAATGCTTTATTAACTATAATAAAGCAAACAATCAATTAATCAACAAAACTTGTTTAATCCAAATCAAATATCAACCAACAATCAATTAATCAACAAAACTTGTTTAATCCAACTCAAATATCAGAACAATAAATTAACCAACAAAACTGGTTTAATCCAATTCAAATATCAATCAACAATCAATTATTCACAAAGAAAAGAAGACTTAAATACTACTTAAATTCTACTACCTGCACCACCGATACAAACTTCAAGCAATCGTCAATCCTTACAAGAACTCATGTGTCACTTTCACCAATTTTACATCAAGACAACACCTCAATTGGCTTGTTGGTTGCATCAGTCTTTTATACCCACCACCGATACAAACTTCAAGCAATCGTCGATCCTTACAAGAACTCAAATGTCACTTTCACCAATTTTACATCAAGACAACACCTTAATTGGCTTGTTGGTTGCGTCAGTCTTTTATACCGGGTGACTTACAATCCTGCACTTCGCTCATTTGCATACTTATACGTAACAAGTTTTAAAGTTATTAGCTTACAGAGTAATTCAGTCATGTCATCTTCTTTACAATTAATTTATATATCGAACAAAACATCGATACGGATCATTCTTATATTCACATATTGGATCAGTGATAAAATTAGTTAGATAAGATGAAGTCATTAGCCGGGACAGCTCTTTCGGAGGATTGTTCCGATTCCGTATCACCTGATTGCTAACGACGGAGACAGAGAATGTGGGAAGTAAGTTAACTTTAAAACTAAAATATAATACGTTAGATTGTAAGAAAATAACGCTAAATAATAGAGTGCATAACAAAAATAAAAATAGGACAGGTCAAAGTTAACCTCCTCACAAACTGACTGATTTATCATATAGTCATCCAATAGACAATAATACTTTCAGAGTTCATATCAATTATATAATGAATGTCAGTAATATTAGTACATAAGAGATTAATATAACAATTCTAATTTTTATTATATAATTATATAGATTCATTTTAAAACAACATGTAATAAAGTAGGTTTCATTATCATTATAGTAGATTCCCTGCTTGCATAATATTATAGTTTAATAATATACATAATACATAATAGTATAAATATATACGAATTTGAATATTGCAAAGTAATATACATAATAAACATATAGTTTAATAAATCCAAATTTAAAAAATGTACTTGGTAGTTAGATTTCTTTGAATAATTTAGTTATTGTAAAGTTTTAAATTTCAAATATTTATATTTAATATAGTAAAGTAATAAATTTTTAAATTATAAAATATTCACCTAATAACTCCAAGTTCTGATTCAATTTCTTCTTCTGGTATATCTTCTTCTTCAAGTGATTTTTTACACAGTTCTGTTGATGAAGATAATAATTGATGAAAAAATATATTTAATCGTACAATTATTCTTTTCAATTTTATGAATTATTTCAAAATATTAATTAATATCATATAGACTTCATTCTTAAAAACAAAAAACATCCATCCTAAAATGTCTTAAATAAAAAATTTTGTTTTATATTCAAGGAAATATGTAAATACAGTTGAATTTCGAATCAATGGACTCTGAAACAATGGATTCCAGAAGCAATGTACAAATTTTCAGATGGTCTGAATGGAATTTTGGTGTAGCGGACCAAAAATCTGGCATAGTGATATAAAAACATGTAAAGAAAAACTCAAAGATTCCAAGCAAACTTTATACAGGGGATTAAACCATTACCAATTAACCAAACGAATCTAGCCAAACTCCCCCTGGCAGATAAAGTCCATATTAATTTTCTAAACGATTATTTTTTAAATTTAAGCTACGGTGCCACCATCAGTTGGATTAATAATTAATTAATTTAGAATTTGGAACTAAGGTGGCGCCATCTAGTGTTTAATGATTAAACAATAATTTTTAAATTAATTTTCCCGAAATAAAATTAGTTTTGGCCATGTCTGATAGAGTAAGTCTCCATAGTAATCAATATATAAGCTTCCCGAAATGGAATTCTGTCATAGGTCACCGTGGTCTAATCGGTTAAGGCATTGGGGCGTTTACCCAAGAATCCCGGTTCGAGTCCAGTGCGGTGGCAAAATTTTATTTCGGGAAAATTAATTTAAAAATTATTGTTTAATCATTAATCACTAGATGGCGCCACCTTAGTTCCAAATTCTAAATTAATTAATTATTAATCCAACAGATGGTGGCACCATAGCTTAAAATTAAAATATAATCGTTTAGAAAATTTAATATGGACTTTATCCGCCAGGGGAAGTTTGGCTAGATTTGTTTGCTCAAAGACTTTGCAATTAAGTTTTATGTTGGCCCAAGCAAAAATAAAAAAGATGTTGTGCATAAGTGAAAATACTGTATATGAAAATGCCTAAAAGTAATAAGTTCAGATCTGTACTATGGTTTTATACCATCTATCAATTAATAATTAAACTAGAATTTTTATCTAATTTATCTGAAGAAAAAATCTGCCTCAACCCAGAATCAAACCAGGGACCTTTGGGTTACCATCCAAATGTCTTACCACTAGACCTCCAAGGCTAACAAGTAGATTGATTCTTCAGACAGTTATATTGATTTAGAATTAATTTTTGATTAGTGACATTGGACTTTGCCGATAGATCCATTCCTGCTACCTGGCTACGGACCCTCAATGGCACTAACCAGGCAACACACAGACCAGCACAGTCATTAAATGTAAGGGAGGCAGATTTTTCTTCAGATAAATCAGTTAAAAATTAGTTTAATTATTAATTGATAGATGGCACCACTCTTTGATTTAATAAATATTCTAATTACAAGATGGTGCTAAAATTAATTTAAATTACTTCAAATCATTAAAAAATTTCCATTAAACTTATCAAGGGATAAATTTGGCAAGGTAAATAGGTTTATTTGGAGTAAATTCCCTTGAAGTTTGGATTATAAAAGTTTAAGCTTACATAATTATTCATCCAAAAAATTTCTGCATAAATCAAAAACCATATAAGCCAACAAAGCTTAAATTTGATAAACATGATTGGGTGCATTAGTAAACAAAACGTCCAAATGAAACTTATGAATATACAGTGAAACCCCGATTTTGAAACTTTTCAGGGACCGGCCCAAAAAGTCGAACGAGCCGGGAAAACGCACGAAACGGGAACTCTGATGACATAATAAAAAAGTTATATAATTAAAACGTAGGAAGAGGGAAAGTTTTACATTGCATGTATAGGAAAATGCTCGGACTTCCGAAAATAGACGTTTAAAGCGGGAAAGTCGTACGATACGGGAACGCACGAGCGGGGTTTCACTGTACTTTAAGCATAGATAAGAAAATTTAAAGCCAAAAGGAATATTTCTGCAAAAAAGTAAATTGTTTAATGAAATTTTTATTAGCATTTTATGAAAATTCAAAAATTTTACTTCAAAGACATGCATCTCACTATCTGAAAATTCATAAGTTGAAACTGAATAAATCAAGACCTGTTATATAGTCAATATTCAAGTGAATATTGACTATACTTATATATTACCTTCTGCTATATGAAGTTTCTTTAATGCAGCAGCATATTGATCTTGAGCAAGTAGAATACAGGCACCATTGTAACAAATTTCAAAAATATGTTCTTGAAATTGAGGTATATTTTTTAGCTAAAAAAATATTTTGTTTTATTAATAACAATAAATAATACTAAATAATTATTGCTATTTAACTGAGTTAACAATATACAAAGAAACTGAAATGAGAAAAACAATACAAAAAAAACCAAAATAAATAATATAATCTCCTATTTATATTGATGCAATGTTTATCAAAATGACATAACCAGAACATTTTTTCTATATAATTATAAATTATGAAGGAAAGATGCATTTTTCAAACACCAACTTTTAGAATTGTCAAACTGACTTATAATCTCATTTATTATACAGAAAAAGTAAATGCAAAATAATAATTTAGTCATTAGAACTGCTCAAAAAAATTAACCATCAAGCCCTTTTGCAGTCAAACATTTTATCATCAGAAAAACTTTTGATGCACTTGGCAGCTTTCTCTTCTAATACAAAATTGTTTTGTATTAGGAGCAAAGTTCAATGAAAATATTTCTTACAATATAATGTTTGGCTACTAGAGTTTGGTGGTTAATTTTTTTAAAATGCAAGATTAATTACAAATTTGTTATTCATGCTTTCAGATAAATATAAAGAAGTTGATGAATATGTTTTTATTACTTTGTAGTTTTATCAATATGAGGATCAGTAAGTTCTTATTGATTATCAGAGAATACATATTCACTGATCATCATTTTATTAATAAAATGATGAACAATAAGAATTAATAATAGTACTCACTTTAATTTAATAATACTATTAAAACAGTATTGAGTAAAGTCAAAGTTATGAATTTTTTATAAATTAAAAAATTCATAACTTTGATATTACTCTTATACTAAACCAAGAGATACTGAATATACCAGATATACTACATTGCTTACTAATTGCACCTATTAAAGGTATCCTATTTCAAAGATTAGAATATGTGTAATTATAGCATGAGGATTTTTAATAGAAGCTCTATCATCTTGAAATACTGAAATATATGTTAAATAGCTAAGTAGTTTTATTATATATTTTTTATTAGATCATTTTACTATGGATAGCATTTAAAATTTTTATACAATTATTAAATTTTCCTAAAATTTAAAAATAAAATAGCAGGTTTGTATATGCAAATATTCATAATTTGAATGTGCAGAACTAGAGGAACAGTTGTACTCACATTATAGATAATAAACAGTGCAAAATTTATATTGTTTATTACATTCAAAACAATATTATAAAAATCTATTTCATATTTTTCTTCATAATACAATTTAATTATTTTTCTATATAATGCACAATATTTAATTCAGATGATATAGTTCTTAATTATTTTTTTACTTGAAATTCTGTCCGAATTTTGAATTAGAGCACACTACTGATTTAGAATTATGTAAATCACTACTAATTTTTGGTCCATTGGGATAAACAAATAGTAGAACATAATTAATTACCGAAAATATGATTTCACAGTGAAATAAAAATAATAAAGTATAAATATGAAAAAGTTAAAAGCATGAATTATTTTTGCAAATAAATCATGAAATTATTTATATCAAAAAATAGTAAAAGTTGATTGAAACAATGTTGCATACTGTCTTCATACAGCTTTTTAAGCTTCAGAATTCTGAATTTAGATCTTTTGAGTATACAGAAGTGGTAAATTCTAGGACATTAACTTGGGTGTCCTAGAAGTTAGACAGGTATTTCATATCTTTTGCTCCTTTGACATAAATATTATTCTAAAATATTCAAATATCTTTATCAAAGACTCTTTTATTAGAATAATGCTACCCAAATTATAATGCAAATAGTACAAAAGCTTTAAATATACTAAATAATTTAAACTGTATTATTTTTTACTTAGTATTCCATTCCTTTAATACTTTTGTGCTGTTCCCATTATTTTAATTCTTTAATATTTTAGAATTTTTATTAATTAAAGATTATTTAAAATTAAATTCAAAAACACTAATAAATATACAGTCAAACCTCTTTAAGCCGCCACCATCGGTTCAAAGGTCCTCTCTGGCGGTAAAGGAGGGTGGCGGTTTATGGAGGGTTTATGGTAACATGTGAGAAAACATGTATAGACTAGAATGACATTGTTTCATTTAATTAAAGGTGATCAGAAATAAATTGCTGAGTAGCAGAAGAATTTTTATTTTTATATTCACAAATTAAAATCTTTTCGTGAACATCTAATGTCGTTTTTGACATTTTTCCGAGTAAGAAACAGCAATGATACTCACAACAGTTGATTTATAAAAAAACGATTTAAACTGTTCTTCTTCTTCCGCAAAGTCGAGGTTATGGCTCTCCAGTCTTCTCCTATTTTAAACGATTATTTTGTAAAAATTCGTTTAAAGTTTTGGAATAGCTCATTTTGAAAACAGGGATGTGAATAGTCACAGGTGCGAGATTACAGTCTAATAAATGTTAACAGATAAATTACTTAATTGCCATCTTCTCTAGTGTTTCTATTTGTGTTGGTTGACCTTGCCATTCGATTGTTTTGGCGGTTTAAACAACTGATTTGTCTACTAATGAAATGGTTTTGCCTCCAGAAATGAGTGGCGGTTGGCGATTAGTGAGGTGGCGGTTTATAGAGGGAATTTCATGTTTTAACATATAGGAGGAGATTTGTTATTGGCTTTCATCAGGCAAATAACGAGGGTGGCGGTTTATAGAGGGGCGGCTTAAAGAGGTTTGACTGTAATTTATTGTTTTTACAGAGTATTTTTTTTATAAAAATAATCATATTCAGAAGATAAATATTAGTAATGCAATATCTGAAAGTATCTTTATTCTGAATCTGGAAGTATTTTTATTAAATAGATAACTTGTGGCTAGGAATCTTATTTTTTGTGACATGAAAAAGAATCATTAATTTTTACAGTGAATTTTCATTGATAATTTTTCATAAATTATATTACTATTTTAATAATGTTAGTAATTTTTGAATAAGTAATATTTTAAAACATTATAATTTTTAATTAATATTAAAAATAACATTATTACTGTTTTTCCTTTCTCAGAATATAAACTTGCTATTACTGCAGCCAAATTAGTTTCTCGTTCTTCTTCATATTCATCCTATACATTAAAAAGCAAATAAATAATAACATAAATAAACTAAAAATGAAAAAGCATTTGATTTTCATATATACATACAAGTGATTTTCATCTTATAACTCCTTGCACTTGCAATCATTATTTTCATGTAATATTATTTCTAAAATTCTAAATATACAGGATGTGTCAGCTAAATCCGGACAAATTTCAAATTGAATTTCCCGCCATATTTTACGTCAGCGCTACAATGCTGCTGATGTTTTAGTAAGCCAGAACAGACGACACATTTGAGGATAAGTACAAAATGGCTGATCAGTTAAGATCAAGTGCAGAATATAATTGGGGAGCCACGATAATCGAAGGTCTTCGTGTGTGCAGAATATAATCGGAGAGCAGCGATAATCGAAGGCCTTTGTGCTGTTGTTCTCTTTCTCGGAGAGCAGCGATAATCGAAGGCCTTTACGCTGGACGTTCACCTGCTAAAATAATTTACTTTAACTATCCAAGATCGACAGTTTATGATGTTGCTGCTAGATATGTAAGATATCGGAGTTTGAATTATACGTAAATTTATCCTCCTCCATCGGTCAAATATAGATGTTTCCGGCCAGTGTTCACGTTCTAGCTGTTGTTTCCAGTGAAGGTGACGTCATGCCGCCACACGTTTTTGGAAAGGGGAAACCATAACAAACGAGGTTTACTTGCATGTTCTTACAACAATAGTGAAACCTTGGATGGAAACTGTGGCTTCCGGGAGACCCTACATCTTCCAGCAGGACGGTGCACCTGCGCACACCAGTGCAAAACTGATTGTCAGACAACGTGGATATGTTTTGGTCTAAAGAATTCTGGCCTCCTAACAGTCCAGATTTGAATTCTTTGGACTGTTACATATGGAGCATTTGTTGAAAGGGTCTCTAATAGGTCGAGACATTCTAATGTGGCATCTCCCCAGGCCGCTATTGAGGCAGCGTTTTCGAACCTGGACAAGCAGACGTTGCGCAGGGCATGTCATCGTTTCCGTCAAGAATCGAGGGCAGTAATGAGACAGAAGGGAATTACATCGAGTAATTTTAATCTAAAGGTATCCCAAATTGCAAATGATATAATTTTGATAATTTTATTCTTTTTTTAAATAAAATTTTGTTTAATTAAATTGTTTATTTTGTCCGGATTTAGCTGACGCACCCTGTATAATCATAGCTTGCATTTATAATAAATAATATAGAATCCATGCATTTCCATCACTCATTGTGATTTTTTTTGTGCTTTGTTAGTTTATTTTTGTTATTTTTGTTATTCTTGTTATTTTTTTGCATTTAAATGTGAAAATTTTTTAATTTTCTTTCATATTGAATGCTTATTTTTCAGATAATAGTAGTTAGAAAGTTATATACAGTGGGTGATCGGTTAACGAACATAATCCGTTCCAAGAAAACGTTTGTTATCCGAATTGTTCGTTAAACGATCATCGATTTACCATAGGATTTAATGGGAATTTGATTAATTCGTTCCGGAGACCCAAAAAAACATAAATAAAAAAATTATATAATTTCTTACTACGTTTATTTATATGTAATAACAATAATATATAAATATATAATCTTGTAATTTCATCTATTAATATTTTCCGATAAAGAATCTGTCCAATATCATTGCTTTTCTCTCTCCTTCAGGATTTTTTGGAAGTGGATTAATAGCATTGTCATGTGCTTTTCTCTCTCCTTCAGGATTTTTCGGAAGTGATTAATAGCATCGCGCTTTTCTCTCTCCTTCAGGATTTTTCGGAAGTGATTAATAGCATTGTAGTGACTTTTCTCTCTCCTTCAGGATTTTTCGAAAGTGATTAATAGCATTGTCATGATAGAGATACCCAAGTCTATTGACCTTAACCTGGTATGAATGCCATTCTAACACCAAAAAATTGTAAAATCTCTTTCTTACCTTCTTTAATAAATCTTTCATTTGTTTTAAGTCTCTGAGTTCATTTTAATCGGGAAAAACTACTGTTCTCCCATCCTTACCCATAAGTCCATGAATGCGCAAGGTTTAAGTCTGTCATTCTGTTAGATTAGTTAAGCCGAAATATCCCCATAGAATATTTTTATCTGGCGGCGGCCACTTATAGAGCCGGCATCATCACAGGCTGACCAGCACCTATGATCAGGTCAACCGGAAGATTAAAGGATGGGTTTCAACGGTCTGGACCCAAATCTCTCCTAAAAAATTGGAGGAGTGGGACCCACGGATCCTCCAGAATAGTAAGCCACAGCTTTACCACGCAGCCATCCAGCTCAACGGTCAATCAGTCAGTCCGCGGGTCCCACAGTTTGTTCTGTGAAGTGTTCGTTATCCAAACATAAAATCTTTCAAAAAAGTGTTCGTTATCCGATTTGTTCATTATCCGAACTGTTCATTAACCGATCACCCACTGTAATTAATTCTAATACTGTATATGCTTTTACAACTACATATTATGATACTTATCTTTTACTACTGCTTCTACTCGTATTCATACTACTTACTTTTATATTCAAGCATATTATGATATGTATATTTAATATTTTTATATTAAACATATTATGATTTAGTTTTTTTTATTACAGCTAATTTTGCAAATTTTGGCATATAAAATGAATAATCTAGAGCCTGATCTAGAGCAAAACCACCAGTTTTAAAATTATACTTATGGGAAATAAAGATTAAACTTAGAAAAGCTCAAATTACAATGACATTTTAGAAATACAGTAAGTTGTAAGAATAGTGAGATCACTTGTATTCTTAACTGGTTATTAAAAATTCTTCCATTACCTTAATTATATCATTATTCAATTATATTATCCTATATTATACCTAGCCTTTTAAATATAAAAAAATACATAAAAACATAGTCATATATCAGAAATTCTATTATCAGTATGTTGATTACAGTGTATAATCTACACTATAATCAACTGTTTTGCTTTATAATTACACCTATCCCTCAATTTGCACGGCACTCAATTTACACAGTTCCGCTTTTACACGGTTTTTAAATGAAAGCAAAAAAAATTTTTTTTGTTTTTTATTTTGATTGATTTGCATTATGCCATTTATAAATTAAAAGAGTATGATATTGTCACGTTTTGTGGGTTTACAAGTTCGTAGAGATTAATAAAGAGTGAATACAGCTATATTTCATATAATCAAATTTATTCACATAAAATAATCTTGTTTCCCTATAACTAAATTAATACAAAATCCGATAATTATCTCATACAACACTAATTTATGTCTTTAATTCAGAATAACTCACAGTTCTTCTTAGTCCACTTTCACTTTCACAATTTATTGCTCACTATTAACTTTTACTGTCCAAGTCTCGCAGTTCAACTAAACTCAACTCACGCTTACAGCTCGCCTATTTATGTTTGAATGCTTTTATTGTTTTTATTTGTACAGAATATTGTTAATTTTTTTTGTACCATATTCAATGTTAATTAATGTTTATATTTTCATTTTCAAAAATAAATTGAAAAACTATAAGCATTAAATTGTGTCTAAAAATTAATGAACCAATCCCCTTTTTTTCCTTTAATCCTTATCTCATTTTACATGGTTATAAAGAACATATCCTCGACTTTTCATTATTTTCTTTAGATCGATTTACATGGTTTACAGTTTAATTGAACATATCCTTCTATTTTGTATGAATTCTGCATCTCGTTTTACACGTTTTCGGTTTGCACGATTTTTCCAGGAACGTATCTACCGTGTAAATTGAGGGCTGAGTGTATTTGGATATTTTTATGGATAAAAAAATTACACCGCATTACTTCAAATTTAAGCAACAGTAGGATTTTAAAATTGGAAAAAATAAAAATGTTTTTATAATAGGTATTGAAAAATAAGAAACAGTTTTTATTTATTTAAATAGGTACTAATATACATAAGCTACCTAATTTATTGAGAATCTTCTTTAGATATACTATTACTTTCTTTTTTTTTTTTTAAATAGAACCAGGTATCTTCTCCCAAACATGTTCTAATCAATCTTTCATCAATTCTGTTGTCATCTATGCATTCTTTTATGATCAGATTATAACCCCCTTAGGAAAATTTTCCTGGTACAGTTTTTTGTTTAAAATAATAAAATGTGTCAATTTGTTTCCATCAGCAATTATAAATGGTGGTTATTTGTTTCCAAATTTTCCTTGGGTGCAGTTTTTTGTTTAAAATAATAAAAGGTGGCAATTTGTTTCCATTAGCAGTTATAAACAGCATTACAGTAATTCTTGATTTTTCTTATAATTAAAATATGGTCAGATATGACACAATTCTACAAGCTACTATCAAACAGCAACTGGATTAAATCAGAAAAGTACAAACGGGGGACTATCGAATAAACTGTTATCAACAGTCATAATACTATGCGTATGCACAGAGTGTAAAGCAAAAATCCGAATATTGGGGAGTGGGAGATCAGGAGAAATAAGATGTTAAAATATTTGCTTTGAATATAAGCTGCACTCAAACTTTTCATCTTACAAATTTGAATAAAAAATGCAGCTTAAATTCGAAGTAATACGGTAATATATGCTTTTTTAATTACCAATGCAAATCTATGTATATGCAATTGGAAAAGTATATACAGATAGTCCTCAATTTAAATGGATTTAAATTTTGTACCATGTCATCATAGATTGGAACAAACAGAAGTCAAAAATTCCCAAAATTAATGGATTTCTCATCTCTAATGTTTACTAGGACTCTATATATTATTTTAATAAAAATAAAGAATACAAAATTATAAGAATCAGATACAAAAAAGAACACTTTCTTTATATTCTATCAATGAATCAAGGATTCAAACCCATTGAATTACATTGATCAATCACAGAATTAACAGATTTCCTCACAGATATAAGTATTAATGATTATAGATCAAGGTGGTTGTAAGTTGAGGACTATCTATATAGAGATTAAAATATAATTTTTGTGATAAAATTATGATATTTCTTTATATCAAATATCAGAAAACTTTATATTTATTTATATCAGGAAATCATATGAATAAACAAATTAACTTATATGATTTCTTGACATACAATCTTAATATGTAAAAAGAATAAACTAATTTCATATAAATCAAAATATAAATTATAAAATATGCTTATATATTTAATGTTTGTTATCTTGTTTCAAGACAATAAATACAAATATTTTCTTCAAATAATTAGATGCCATTGTAAATATACACAGGGTGAGTCAAAATTATGTGAACACTATTTGAGAGAAAGCATTTAGTCAGAGTTTTCATTATACAGTGTCTCAACCTGCCCACCAGCACGATTAATGCACATAAACCAACGTTCAACAGTATAATTTAGTGCCAGAACACACAATTTGGGGGAAATGTTGGATAAATGTTGTAATAATTCAGATTGTTCACATAATTTTGACTCACCCTGTATATACAGATATGAAATCTCAGAAGACTAAAAGGGATATTAAATTGAAAATATTTTTCTATATAAAAACTATAAGAAAATATTTTACACTTACTTCTGAATTCTTTATCAAATTCTTGTATATATCATAACATTCTTCATACTTTTCTAAACGATATAACTGTAACATTAAATATCATACATTAAATTAACTATAACAACTCAAAGGAGTGAAAAATTGAAATCAAAATTATAAATGAAGATGTAAAAATTGTGATTGCACAATTATATCATCTTATATTTATATATTTTTGATAGTCTCATAATTTCAAAATTATGCAAAAATTTGAATCTGTAATATGTAGAGTATATTCCCAAAAACTTAATATATTTGAAAATTAAATAGTAGTTATCAAGAATTTCTTTTAAAGTCTTTAAAATCAAAACTGTGCATAAATAGATCAATTTTTACTTACAATAAAAAACAGTACATCATCATCTGGTTAATATATAATCCTTCCCCTGAAAGACAGAATTCACCACTGTCTTACCCAAGTGAGATAAGAGACCACTAAAGGATGCTTTTTTGCACTAGTTGTCTCACACACATCTGGCAGAATCTTTTCCATCTTTCCTCATGCTTCCCTATATTCTTTCACTTCACTCAATGAAGTCTGAATTCAAACATTTCAATAAATAGAAATGTTTGAATTCATTTTAACATGTTTTACTGATTTAAATATTGAAATTAAAAATTTCCCTTTCAAAGTTTGAAACATAAAAGAAACTAAGAAAGTTATTACTTTTATAAGAATCACAGAGATTGACAAAAATTATATCAAAGTATACAAAACATCTAACAGTAGAGCATCCAATAAAGATATTATCTAGTTCAAGTTTTGATAAAATATATAGAATAGTATTTTATATATTTTTTTATTTTTAATTTTTTTATTTGATGGTATAAAAAATCTTATTGTTATAAAATCTATCAATACATATTGTATATTTCAAATACATTTCAAAAAAATTATTTTTAAAATACTGCACTAAGATATTTTTATAAATCCTGTCAAAGACATTTTAAAATATCTATAATGAAGATAAATATTTCACATAAAAAATTAAGAATTAGTAAAACACTACTTGATTACTAGAAATATTTTCAGTCTTAATAAGTCAATACCAAAGATACTGATATAATTTATCAATCTTCTATAAAAATTATACAACAAATCAATTATTTTCATATTTCTCCACTTCTCTAGCAATACAAAGGAATTCATAAATTAGCAATAAAAAAGTTATATTTTTGTAACTAGTCAGTTTGCTACTGTGGTTTGTACATATTTCTTCAAAAGTTTTGCAAGATTTTGGAAATATGGCAATCTCCAGATGTTTTTATCAAATAATAAATTGAACTTCATCACAATAATATGAGGGCTGAAAATTTAATAGTGATTGCAATGGTACAGATTAGCACAGGAAAGATGTAGCATAGATTCACTTTTATAGTGGTAGATTCATAATGTCATCAGCAATCCAAATGTATTGATGTCACAGATAGAGTAGTGGATTGCACACAAAATATCATGAACCGTGTGGAAACGAATGTCTTGTAGGGGGTTTCTTGAGTTTATTAAAAAATAAAATAGATTGTCCATTGGATACTTGTGCATCTGAAACAGCAGGTCACTCACATTCTCACTTGAATGCATTCACCCATTTCCTTACTGTACTGTACAGTAATGAAGCAGCACCATAAACTCTACAAGTTCTGGATAGCATATCTTTGCGGGTGGCTGGATGGTCACATGGTAATGCATTGCAATCACACAGGAGGACCTTGGTTGCATCCCACAACTGACATCTGAAAAGTTTTTCGGTCTTCTAGGCCTGGCCTAATGAACCCCATCCTTCACCATCCAATCCCCTCCACAGGTGTGAGTGCAGTGCATGACTCAAAGATCTTAAAACATTACCTAATAAAGAGCTATAGACCCTGTTCCACTGCAAATGTACTAAAGGGTCCTTCTGTGAGATGTAACTCGCTTTAATCATAGCCAAGCATGGTGGGGACAAGATCTTCCCACTCTGGGTCTACTTCAACGAGAGAGGCCAGGTGGAAGAACCTTCCAATCTCAGCCTCCCATGCAAACCTATTGCTACAGCAACTGGTAATAGCTGAGATAGGGCAGTGTCAAGCATGACCAAACAAGTAGAAACCAGACAACTCACATCGAAAGCAAAGTTCAATGGCGAAAGGACCTCCCAATATAGGAGGAGCCTTGTTAGGTCGACCCAAACTGTAACGAGTCACGGCTGGGCTGAGGGCAGTTAAACACCACAATTCTTGTGACTGTGCAGCCCATAGTTGGAATTGACCCCCCCCTTAGTAATCTCACTGATTGGAAAGGGGCATAAAACAGCAAAACAAAAAAAGGCACTCCTTTATGGCACAACTTCTCATAGTTTCAATTTTAAGCAAAGAGCAGTTCTCCAACTTGGAAAACATGTTTCTCTACTGACCTACTCTGCACAGATTGTGTGATGTTAATGTGAGTATGCAGTATGTGGAAAGGCAATACGCCTTACAGTAATGGAAGGGGAAGATTCAACCTTGTATATGAAAATACAATTAGGATCACATATGTCATCATTCCCCTCCAGTATTGCTATGATCACTATTAAATTTCCAACCCATGTATATATTATTTATAAAAAACACAAATAAATGAATTTTTAGGAATTTCAATTGCTTTATAATTGCAGCTACTAATTTTTTAATAATAGGAAGAAATTGGGTTATATATGGGAAGAAAATGAAAAATTATAAAATGCTTTTGTGAAACATTTTTTAATTCAATAATTTAGACATATTTCTGATGAAGATTAGAGAGCAAAATCAAAAATATTACAAATAGAGTAATCAAAACAGAATATTAGAGTAATCAGATCAAATAACATTTCTAGCAGTAAAATAATAAATAAGAGTTTGTTTTCTTAATGGATATTGTGCTTTTTGATTTGTGTATTTCAAATTGCAGGATGAATATGAATTTTAAATGAAAGATGATCTTAGAAGTTTAAAATTGAATATTTTTTATAATACTTACCACTTGAGCAGAAAGTTCTTTTAATTTATCATTGCTATGTGAAGAATTTTGTAAAAGATTCCAAGCTTCCTGAATTCTGTTCAGTCTATATAAACAATATGCTTTTTCAAACTGAAGATCACTAAAATTCAAATAAATTTGAATAAACATTAAAATTTTGCTTTAAATAAATTCAAATATAAAAGTAATTGGAATAAAAACTAATATATTTTTCATTTCACTAATGTTTTTGAATAATACATATAGTTCTTGATTTTACAAGTTAATTCATTCTTGGAATGTGCTTATAAAGAAAGAACTTATAAACTACGAATCAATTTTTCATAATGCTAAAATAAAGAATTCCATTCTCAACAATATAATTTGATTTCAATAAAATAAAAGACCAACAAAATCAACAATTTTTTAATTAAACAATGATTTATTTATCTAAAGATAATGAAAGCATATCCTTTAAAATCAAACAAATAATAATAAATTATTTATATCGTATAAATGTTATTTTTATTCTTCATTATTATTGACAGATAAATAGATGAGCTTTTATACAGATGTATTACTGCCTTAGGCACAATCTAGAAATGAAAGATATTTATATAATAAGCCTATAAAACCAGAAGGCATGCTACTTCCAGTTCTCGAATGCTAATTGATTTTTCTAATTTTATATCAGACAATGGAGTTTTTGCTCCAAATCCAGTTGTACTATATTGAATAGTTATGTGTATGGTTTCAAATGCCTATTTATGAATGTTTAGCATTTATTTTTTTTGCAATTAATGTTCATATTTTTGATTTTTTTTATTATTCATATTTAAAAAAACTCTTAAATCAAGAAATATTGGTATTTAACTTATCAATTGATGCAACCAATAATTCCAAAATAATTAGCATCATCAAAAATTATAAGTAATTCTACTCTAGTACACTGCCAAAATAACTTAAAGACAACAACTAACAGCACTATGGTAGGAAATATTTTCATAACTGTAAAACTGCAATAAAAACAGTAAACTTAGAAGCGCTTTCGATTTAATACACAAATCCTCTTCAGCTACAACATATATTAGAAGAACAAAGACTGTTCAATCATCAGTCCAGCACATCCTGCAGTTAAAGCAAATTTTTTAATGAAATTTATTGTAAAAACGCTTTCGATATAACTTATATCCTCTTCAGTTACTATACAAACATAAATATAAAATGGAAAACTTACTCTATGTTCGAGAACAATACAATCAAATTTAAACATAATTAAGCCAAAGAACTATATACGTAACATATTACATAATCGTACATTTGTACTTCATAACCCTATTATAGTACAATAGATTAAATGCAAAATATTAATATTCTATTATCTATACTCAGTTGTAATAGTACGTAAATTTATAAACATCGTATTTCGGATCATTCGTGTTACTTACTTTTTAGCGCATACTTCCAAGCTTTCGCAAATCTTCTGCTTGTTTACAGTTAATAATTTCTTGTGTTTCGTTAGCTCTGAAGAACTCTAATTTCTCGGTTAAAAACAAATCTTTTGGGTCCTGGACTTTCTTATATACTTTAGCTTCTTTCCATAGAATATTCACGTCTGTTTCGTATATCCTTTGCGCTAATGCCGTTGCTAAGTTTCCTTTTCTAACGTTATCCTTATGTTCATCTAATCTGTCCTCAAAATTCCTCTTAGTCGCTCCTATATACACTTCTCTCTTGCCATCTCGTAAATTATCCACAGGTATCCTATATACGCCTGAGTTTAATCCTTCCTTCCTTTTCTCTTTCCTCAATATATTGAAGACTGTGGGTGCCCTTTTATAAGTTGACTTCTTGTTAGTTTTCTTTAGGGCCCTGTTAAGAGTTTTATATTCGTGCATCTTATATGGTATCGATATACGATTTTCCAAGTCTAATGGAGAGCACTCATTGCAGTTTATGTTTAAGAGAGACTATGACTATCATGGACTTTGAATCCTTGTATCCGTCGCTGAACCTTAATGCCACAAGTCTGCTTTTTTACAGGTTCCTTTTAGAATATACGCTAGAAGAAGATCGAGAACCCACTGTACTAAGAGACCTAGCACACATGATATGCTATGATTCTGTCTTTGAGTTTAAAGGGAAATATTACAAGCAGACAAAAGGAGTTCCAATTGGCAGCCCAATGGCTGGGATCCTTGCAGAACTGGTAGTAAGAGAAGTGGAGAGCCAAATAACTATGAGTCTAAAGGTTGATATGGTTTTATATACAAGATATGTTGACGACATATTTGTTTTGTGGAGAGAGCAAAGTAAGGCAGAAGATTTGATAGAACAACTTTCCAAACAGAAGTATGGTCTTAATCTTAAGAAAACAATGGAAGATAAGAGACGAATAGAATATTTAGATGTAAGAATACTAGCTACGCCAGACCGTTATGAAACCACTGTGTATACTAAACCAACAAGCACACTGATAATAATACCTAAGTGGTCGTATGACCCATGGTCGTACAAAAAATTGGCATTTAGAGCATACTTCGGGCGTGCATTAACGCACTGTAGTAACAAAATATATTTAGAAAAGGAAGTTGATAGGATATACCAATGTGGCTATAGGCACGGATACAACAAGAATTTTAAGGAAAGGATATTTTTGGAACAAAAACATAGCGTAGAACACAAACAGCATCTTCTAAGGCAAACGCAAACTGCAATAAACAAGTGCTCTCCATTAGACTTGGAAAATCGTATATCCATACCATATAAGATGCACGAATATAAAACTCTTAACAGGGCCCTAAAGAAAACTAACAAGAAGTCAACTTATAAAAGGGCACCCACAGTCTTCAATATATTGAGGAAAGAGAAAAGGAAGGAAGGATTAAACTCAGGCGTATATAGGATACCTGTGGATAATTTACGAGACGACAAGAGAGAAGTGTATATAGGAGCGACTAAGAGGAATTTTGAGGACAGATTAGATGAACATAAGGATAACGTTAGAAAAGGAAACTTAGCAATGGCATTAGCGAAAAAGGTATACGAAACAGACGTGAATATTCTATGGAAAGAAACTAAAGTATATAAGAAAGTCTAGGACCCAAAAGATTTGTTTTTAACCGAGAAATTAGAGTTCTTCAGAGCTAACGAAACACAAGAAATTATTAACTGTAAACAAGCAGAAGATTTGCGAAAGCTTGGAAGTATGCGCTAAAAAGAAAGTAACACGAATGACCCGAAATACGATGTTTATAAATTTACGTACTATTACAACTGAGTATAGATAATAGAATATTAATATTTTGCATTTAATCTATTGTACTATAATAGGGTTATGAAGTACAAATGTACGATTATGTAATATGTTACGTATATAGTTCTTTGGCTTAATTATGTTTAAATTTGATTGTATTGTTCTCGAACATAGAGTAAGTTTTCCATTTTATATTTATGTTTGTATAGTAACTGAAGAGGATATAAGTTATATCGAAAGCGTTTTTACAATAAATTTCATTAAAAAATTTGCTTTAACTGCAGGATGTGCTGGACTGATGATTGAACAGTCTTTGTTCTTCTAATATATGTTGTAGCTGAAGAGGATTTGTGTATTAAATCGAAAGCGCTTCTAAGTTTACTGTTTTTATTGCAGTTTTACAGTTATGAAAATATTTCCTACCATAGTGCTGTTAGTTGTTGTCATCAAAAATTAGTTATAAAAAACAATATGCATGTAGTGTTATAAATATTAGTTATGAAGTACTTACATTATTGCAGAATGTTTTTCTAACAGATTGTATGCATTTTCAAAGTCAGATAAATGAATTAAACATACAATCTTACAATGAAGAGCTTTATCATCATCTGGAACTTCTTGGAGAACTATAGAAATTAAGTTTATTTTTTAATAGTAAATATAAAATTATATTTTTATTAATTAAATTTTAGTATGTTGAAATATATAATCATTGTTAAATTTGAATTATTAAACAATAGTAAAAATATATTTAATTATAAAACTATTTTTACTACATATTTATTAACATAGAACATATTCATTATTTAATGACTATATATTTAATACATATTAAATTTAATTAAATAAAGTATACTATGAAAGGCTTATTAATTGAATCTTGCTTTAAATAGTTCAGCATTTGATCTGTGAAAGAGAATCTACTTATTATTTTGAAAGTTTGATCATCAACATATAGATATGAAAGATTTCTAAATGTATTATTAAAAACAGCATATGTCAAACTGTAAGATTTTTAACTGCATAATTAAAATTACACTATATTTAGATTAATAATTTTTACAAAAGATGCTATGTTGCTTTATACAGAAATTAAATTTTGTTATACAAAACGGAAAAAAATACAATTTGATGCATTAAGTTCTATATATATAGAATTATCAATTAAACTGAATAGAGAAAAGAATTTCTTTTCCAAAAAAATTCTTCTTTCAATAAATTTAACTTACGAGTGTATAAGTAAATTTTTAAAATGACCCATTAATATAGCTTTTATTAATTTGATTGATAAAACATATTAAGTATTATACAATGTCCAAAAATCTAACCTTAATCCAAGCTCTGTATAATCTATCATTTCCAAAAAAAATCAATTACAAAGAAATAATTATTAAAAACGAAAAAGTTATGTTTATTATTAAAAGATATAGTTTATGATATAAAAACACACTAAGCTAGTGTTTCCAAACTTTTTCTCTAGACATACTTTCAGAATAATATTTTCTCATGCCAAATTTAAATTTTTATTGATAAGAACTAACAATAATTAATCTAGAAACTTCTGGAATATATATGATTTTTATATATTTCTTTGTTATCACCATGTAACAAAAATAAAATAAATGAGAAAATGACTTTCATATTTATTTTTGACATATAAATTTTGAAATGTCTATAAATCTTTGATCATCTCTGAATCTTCCCTCAATATCATTTTGGAATCACTATACTTAACAGAAAACTTCTTTATTTCAAGAAATGTTTTTGATTCTACTGTAAGCCTACTTCAAGTGTTTACAAAATCAAAAAATTCATATTAAAAAACAGAGGTAGGACTGCAGCAGGTTCAAAAATATTTTTTGAAATATATTTTTTTTTGTTGAGATTGTATCTTTACAATTTAGAAAGATGAATTTGAATTTTGATTTTTTCAATAATATTAAAATTCATTTTTATGTTTGTTTAAAAAAAATAGTTTGCTATATTGCTTTACAATTATACATAATCTGCAACCTATTTAATTCAGATTATTAATATAAATAATATTATAAACATAAATAATAATAATTTTGAGAAATTTTTATATTCTCCATAGCATTTTACAGTATCATAAATGTCATCACCCTACCAGAGAATATAAATTTTTGATAAATAAAAACATGGCACTAATTCATAAGTATTCATTTTATACATTTGATATTATATTCACAAAGCATTAAGATTTATACCAATAATGCTCATATGGATGCTTGTAATTTTCATATCATAACAATTCTTTATTATGTCTTATGGAAATAAGAAAAAAATCAAGAATATTCTATCCTTGATGTGTTTCTATAAAAAAAACTCATATTAAGTTATGAAATAATAATACCATCTAATATATAATATTGATATGTGTAATGAAACTACTTATGCTGAAAATAATATCCTGAATTTTTAATGCCAGTGGAAACAGCATCATTACCTGATATTTTCTTGAAAAATCAGATAACTATTTTCTTTTATTAAATGTTTTAGATTGTTTTCTTATATAAAAATTCTAGGACGACAAATTCCTTTTTCCCCATATTCATTCAAGTATATATTCTAGATAAATACTTTTTATAAAAATGAACTGAAATTATTACAATAAATTAAAAGTACAAGTTTAGAATAGCAAACAATAGGAATAGTACTGATCAAAAAATATCTTAATTTTCCAAACAAAAAAATACCTTTATTTGATATAGGCAACAAAAGATATAAATGTATGATATCTGCATATAGTACCTAAATTGATGCATTCCATCATCTTCAAAGATGTGTGACTGTTCCATATGATAGTTAGATGCATCATACCATGAGAAACATGTAAATGGTAACTGTCAATTGCAAAAGGAAAAATATATCTTTCATTCTCTAATACATCTTAGAAACTGTTAAACCATACCTTTAACTGCTAGTTTCAGAAATACATATTACAACAGCAATTTTCAACCTAAGTGTAGTGCAGCTTATTGGAATCCTATAGGAATTTGGGAGAAGATTGAAGTGTGAAAAAATTGATGAATAATAAAAATCTTCTAGGTCTATTTTAGATGTACTTTATATTTTTCATAAAAGCCTCAACACGAATGTAAACAAAAATTTAACAAAAGAAAACACAATAAAAATCAAAAATTTATGCTCCAAATTACTTTTTAAAATAACATAATTAAAATTTTAATGATTAAACTTTTAAACACAATTGTAATACTTGGATATTATTTTTATTGATAAAAATCTCTTCTTGAATAACTGATGATGTATCTTGATAAATTTAGCACTTGGTTCAGTATGTGTAAGTTGAAAAAGGATGAAAAATCATTGCATTAGAGAATTAGAGATTCTCTCCCATTGATTGATGATTAAAAGTGTGAACTGAAAATTCTGTTGTGTTAAAGATTTACTACAAAAACTGTATTTTGATTTTCAAGACAATTTTTCAAGATCGCAACAAACACTAGTTTAGATATTACACATAGGTAAATACTTTTAATATCAAAATTTCATTGCCTATTTTTCACCCCTTGTATCAGATAGATGTATGGTTCTTTGGAAAGTTTATTCAGTTTATCTTTTTTTTTTATTGATGTTATTCTTGTTGTATCTTCAGTATTCTGGACTCTTACGAAAATAAATTTGATTTATAGATATTACTATTTTTATTTATGTTTGTATTGTGAAAAAGTATAGGATATGACAGGAGAAAAAATCCCAATGGAAATTCAATCCCTCTTTTATCTTACCATTAATAAAAGGCTCTTTTGTTCAATGGTGAAAGTCCTATGAGGTTGAGGCTCTATTCTAAAATTTTGGGGCTTCAAATAATATTTTTTAACTGTTTTCTACAAAATTTTTACAGCTAATTAAATAACTAAAACAATTTTAGATGGCTCTTAGCAAATTGCATCCAAAGTGAATTGAATTAATTTAAATAAAATACAAAAGTTACATAATTTTTATTCTTCTGGTGATTTATTTATTCGTAAGTTTGATAGAATTTTGATTCCTTAAGTCCTATAAATTATCTCATATTCATTGATTTTACACATTTAATAATAATATTCTATGAAGATCATCTTTATCCATCAGTTGAAAGAATTAAATACAAACAGTATGATGGGATGCATAGCTTTTGTTAAACTTCAAATAAAATATTATTATAAGGTCCCAAATTGTTGAAAACATTATTCAAATTGATTTTACTTTTTTAATAAGATATTCTGGACTTAAAACTATTGCAAATTTCTTTTAAATCAAATAACAAAATATCCAAAAGTTTTAATACATTCTTCTATCAAGCAAATCTTAAATCTGTGTGTGTTCATTTTTCCTATTTAAATGGCTTGCAGACTTAGAGTTCATATTTTGTCTTAATTAGTGTACAGTAAAACTTCGATCTAACGTTTTCCAAGGGGACGGCGAAAACAAACGTTAGATCGAGAACTGGCAAAATAAAAATGATGTACATATATAGGTAACGCAGACCTGCAAAATTTTGCATTGTGAAGAGACTTCTAGTGAAATTTACAACCAAAAAAGTAGAAAATGTGCAGGCCTTGAGAGCATGTATTGTGATTTTCAAACTGGCAAATATATTTGAATAAAATAAAATTACTGCGTATAGTAACTACATTTTATAAAACATTTATTGAACTGAATATTGAAATACAGTGCATTGTACTTAAGTACACTATGTGACTTACATATGATTCATAGGATTACCATACGTAGTAAGTATGTATTCTATATACTGTATACACATAGGCGCCGAGAGACCGGGGAAGAGGGAACAAATTCCTCAAGGCCGTAGAAGATTGAAAGGCCCGGGCCACTTCTTAAAAATAAGATTTTATTATATATATGGGCCCAAAACCTGGTTCGTACCGGGGCCCGGAATTTCTCTTGGCGCCACTGTGTATACATAACTTATGACAACCTGTGAAAGGACAGGACGGTAATAATAATTCTGTCAAACGTTACATCGAAAATTATTTACGAGTTTGGTGATATAGTGACTAGAAAATTTGAACGTTAGACAGAGGATAATGTTAGATCGAAAAACGTTAGATTGAAATATTTTAATGTTATTTTCCCCTATTTTTTGCCGGGACCGGAGAAAAAGAACGTTAGATCAAAGTTTTACTGTATTTATAAGTTACCATAATCAAGCTGCCAAAACATGATATATAATTAATTGAAAAAAATAAACCCTTTCACAGATTAAATAAATTTTTTAAACTATAAATGTGCTAGATTTGTAATTAATTATTTGCTGCAGAGGAATTCATTACTTATATATCATAATTTCTTACAATTCATGAAATATAAATCTACAAGTCAATTAAAAAAGAAAAATAAACATGTTGAGTGGATTTAAGATTTGTTTGATAGAAGAATGCTTTAATTTGGGGACTATTTTGTTATTTGATTAAAAGAAAACTGCCATAGTTTTAAGTCCAGAATATCTTATTAGAAAAAGCAAAATCAATTTGGATAACGTTTTCAATGATTTCGAACCCTATACCATTTTACCTGAAGTATAATGAAGAATATGCATCCCATCATACTGTTCTCTACTTATTTCAAGTGATTGACAGAGATGATCTTTATAATTCTCTATTTGATTATTATTATTATTATTATTCAATATGGAAAATAAATGGACGTGAGACAATTAATACTCTGTTTTGCATATAAAATAATGTTAAAACTTAACGAATTAGAAATTCTGCCAAGTTTAGGAACGAATAAATCGCCGAAAGTAAAAAATATTAGAGTTTTGTAAAGTCGTAATATTGCATTCGATTTTGAATAAAATACATTTAAAATCACTTGAAATTAATTACCTGTAAAAAACGTGATTCGGAGTCCACAACTTGAGAATCGGGCCTAAGCACTATATGATACTTATCATTGAACTCAGTAGCTTGTAATTAGAGATTAAAAGGTCGAATTTCTGTTTAGGTATTTTATCCCTATCGTATCAAATATAAATTAAAAGTGTACATTTGAATGTAAAGCAGTAATAATGTTTTCAAGGTCTGAATTCCCTTATTAATCTATGTTTACTCATTTTAGATATTTTGACCTGGGTTATTCGATTCATATGTATTAGTTCACTACTGATACATATGAATCGAATATTTCCTAATTTACTGTATTATTATTTTTTACGATTTCTACTTACTTTTGTTTACAGTTTTCAGAGCTCTGTCATATTCACCATTTTGGCCAAAACGATTTAATTCCGCAAAAAGAGAAGCTAAGTTACTTGGTGCAACACTCATTTTTATTAAACAGATGTTAAACACTTCTTACAATACTTCATCATCTGTTTTCACCAAGGTTTTCACTACCACGTTTACTGCTCTAAATCTAATTTAGTGCTGCCAGATTCACAAATAAATAGATTCTCAATATTTTATTAATTATTCTACTATATATGGAATTATAGTTGAATCTTATAATATTCTATTATTTTATATTTCAAATTTATATAAATAAAAGTTATAATTATACATGAATTATCGAATGATTTCTATTTCAATACTGTATACAGAGTAATCAAAAACTCTTCCGCCAAACTTCAGGGATGATAGAACGGCCCAAGACAAACACTTTTTGCCCTCACAATGTACTCTTCCGGGCATAGATTTTGAGTTACGCGCCTTAGAAGTTTTTCTTGAAAGCAGTCTGTGTTGGAGGTTTCTTCTATCCATCAAGACAACAGAAAACAGCGGAATAGACTCATTCATGATTAATTAATTCTTTTATTAACAGGGCTGTATGTTTAGTAATCTGTTTACAATAGCTATTCGAAATTTCTGCCACCGACAGACTCACAGGCGATGCATCGACTGCCGTACTCGTATGATATCGGTACATTTTTTTTTTTTTTTTTGCAT
>AYEL01059551.1:0-12368 GCA_000484575.1 Olivierus martensii | reverse complement strand
AAAAAATCCGGGACCAGACCCGGGACGCGAACCCGGGTCCTCCAGCGTGGTACGCCAACGCGTTACCACTCGGCCATCCGGCCGCCGATATCGGTACATTGAACAATACGCGCAATGAAATCCTGTTCAGATTTCACAACGGTCTTGTACACTAGACATTTCAGATAACTGCATAGGAAACAGTCCAGGTATATCAAATCCAGTGATTTCGGTAGCTAGGTTATGGGTCCTCCTCTATCAATCCCCTGATGACTGAACTGCGATGTCAGGAAGTCCCGATAATGCATCACCATCCAATAAATCTGGAATTACAGTACATCTTGAAGGAAAACACGATAGGTTCGAGAGTTTAGGCTGAATGCAATACATATAGGTCGATCAAAAAGTCGCCAACAATTCCTATCCAAACATTAACACAAACCCGATGATGAGAGCACGAGAAAGTCGCACTCGAGGATTTTTCTAAGTCCATATATGGCTTTTGGGCTAGTTAAGCGCAGCTCCAGTGTAAAACATGCCTCGTGTGTGGACAAAATTGTTCTTTCCAGAAAATCAGCGTTTTCGGCAGTCTTTCAATGTAGCGGAGATGAAACATAATTAGACTGATATAGACTGCTTTCAAGCCAAACTTCTAAGTCATGTACTCAAAATATATGCCTCGGAGATGATATAGTGTGAGGGCATAAAGTGCTTGTCTTGCCCCATTCTATTACCCCTGAAGTTTGGCGGTAACGTTTTCGATCACCCTATATAATGATTTTATGCTGCTTTCCAATTGAAAGTTATTAAGCGGTGAGATTATTAGACACCGTAATTGGGTTTGCCGTCAAGTACCCATAGGTTTCAACCCTTGGAAAATTTATAAAAGAGTTCCTGTTCGGCCCATTGATCTCTATCCTCTATGTTCGCCTGACCTCTCTCCACAGCTCTCCAAAATAGAAACCAATGGCTTTATATTTTGGAAGGCTCGGTTTCGATTCTTGGGTCATATCCTTTGAAAATATTTATCATGGGATCTGGACCCACCACATCGAACCCCAATCTTCATAATCCAGCTGATCCTTCTGCTTAAGAGGAAAGTGGCGATATCTATTACAAAAAAATTCTCCACGGATTGAAGGATAGACACCTTGTAACAGGGCGATTTTCGCCCTTCTAATTAATTAATACTCAACAAAGTGAAAATTGGTATCATCTGTAAAAAAATAGATTCCGTCTGTAAAAGTGGGCAGCTTATGGTGTACTCACTTCTTTGGACGCTTTGTCCAGATGTCCACAGAAGTTAACAGATTGAGAAATTAAATCACTGCTGACATAAAGATCTGAAAATAAATTGAACTTTTAAACAGATAAAAAAAAAAAGAAAGCTAGAAACTATATTTTTGAAAGATTATGACAAATTAGTGAAAAATATAAGAATTAATAATAAAATACAGTTGAACTATTCCCATTTTTTTGGGAATAAATTGCAGTTCTTAAAAAGAGAGGGCGCTTTTAATTTAGTAATGAAGCGGGATTATTAATTTAAAAGTGACCTTGTGATGTGTTAATGTAGTAAAAACTTATATTAAGAAAAGAAAAAAAATTTAATGTAAGATCAGCAGGATATTTCAATTTTAACGCTTGAATTGGTAAGAATAACAGTTTCGTCTGTTAAATTTTTTCAAACAAAATGCTCCATAGAGATGTTGATAAAAAAAAAATAAATAAAATGGATATTTCTCTGAAATGACATTAGTTTGATATGGCAAGATTCTAGTTTAACCATAGCACGCGGATATATGATTAGCGACTGTCGTCACTTCGAAATTATATTCTTAGTTTTTGATTATATGATAGATTCTAATAAAACATCTTTTATATTCTTAATTTTTGATTATTATAGATTCTAATAAAAACATCTTGATAGCCCAAATAGTTTTGGAGTGAATCATAATATAAGGAATTGTCGCTTCGTATTTTATACATCAGTCGGTGGGCGGCGAATCTTCAATTCTCTAATGTATAGATCCGCGTGCTACGGTTAAACTAGAATCCTGCTAGTTTGATATGATTGCAAGTTGTATTTATAAATTCGCGAATAATACAATTGTCGCCTTACCGAAACACGCAAAAATTCCCGAGTGGACTAGGAGTCAAATCTCAAAGGTTTACGAGATAGGTGTGTAGATAGCTAGCAATTAACATCCATTAACCTGGACTAACATCATAAAACTTTATTAATAAAAATTTATCTAAATTAAAATTGTTTCCTGCAATTGCTATATACTATTACTAATGCCTTTTCCAGTGCTGGAAGTATTCCTTATAGGCAGACACTTTTGGGAATTGCACTTACAAGGAAAAAACCAGACGTTCGTCTCAGCGAATTTCTTCAAAGTTGGCAAATTAGTAGATCATGGGCACAATAAAATCTTAAATAGTGAAATGCACCTTTCAAGCATTCGTACAAAAATTCATATATGAATATATATTCATATATTCTCATATATCAATAACTTTAATGTTTGTGTTAGTCATAATGGCATAGTGGTTAGCATGAGCAGTTAAAAGCTAGTTGGGTATTGCGGTGCAAAACTCGACACAATTGCTTTTTTTTTTTTTTTTTTTTTTTTTTTTTTTTTTTTTTTTTTTTTTTTTTTTTTGTATTGCGGTGCAAAACTCGACACAATTGCTTTTTTTGTTTTTTTTTTATATTTCTATATTAATACATAAATTATTTAATATTTATTATTATATAAAATATATTTACCGTTAATTTCTTGCATATTGTGGAACCTCGGGACAGTATATTAATCTTTACGATATAGACAGAGTGATTCATAAGTATTAAAAATTTTAAGGACGTCATTAGGACAAGTGAAAACAATCGGGAAGTTTCTATTAGTTACAAAAATGGAGCAAAATCATCATAGTTCAGCTTCATCTGAAGAATTCCTTGAAGATCAAGGATCTTCTCCATAGTTAACTAACGAAATAATACCAAATAATAATTAAAAGAAAAAAACACTCATCTCAAGTTTTGAACCACAACCCAACTAATCTACAACCACTCATGCTAACCATTACACCATTACAACTTATACTGCTAGTATCAAAATTATTGATATTTAAGTTATGAAAATTGGTGAGACGAACATCTGGCCCTCTCCTTGATAGATTAGTCTCTAAATTTTTCTTTTTTGATACCATCATATTCAGATAAGTTCACTCTATCATCTAAATCAGTGCTTCTCAAACTTTTTTCATTCATGACCCCATTTTTCGTTATGAGATTTTTTGCGACCCCAGGTATTAAATATGAAATAAAACATACAAGTACATAAATCATTTGCACACTTATTAAGATGAACACAATCAACCAACTACACTGAAAATACATATGTTCCCATACATTAAATATTAGGTGTTTGTGAAATTACATATAAACTGAAATTAAAGTATTAGATACATTTCTAGGCTTTCCTGTAGCACAGCCTTTATTGAAACATCTTTATATCGCAACAACTTAAGAATCACTAAATTATAAATCTTAACTTCTCAAAAATCTTAAAAATATAAAGTAGTTAACCACGGTATTTGAGATGCATTTCGGCTCAGTGCCCTCTTCATTCGTACAACCAATGTTAACTTAATTTTACAAAATTCTCCCTCATAAATAAAACACAATAAAAATCCCATAAAACTTTTAGAAAATTGTTGTTTGTTGCATATTCCTTTCTTCACAGTCAGTAAGTAATTAACTTAAAATTAAGGAGATGTATATCATAAGATATTGGATACATTTCTAGGCTTTCCTGTAGCACAGCCTTTATTGAAATTAAAGTGTTTGAATTTAATTTTTGTGACCCCAGCATTTCACTTCGCGACCCCATTTGGGGTTGCGACCCATAGTTTGAGAAGCACTGATCTAAATAGGTTTAAGCTGGTATTAAACTGCTTCTTTCATGCCAAAATAAAGAAAAAACAGCACTATATAGTAATAGAAAAAAATGCTCATTGAAAACTTTTCTACTGCTATATAATATAGTGCTATATTTATCTATTCTATCACTTCTCTGACAGTGGGTGGAAGTGTGTGTCTTAGTGAGGAGAGCATATGGAAAGTGAATTGAAATCATTGTGTTTGCAGCTTATTGAAGGCACAACTTTTATTAAAATAAATTTTTCAACTGCTATAAAATAATGTAAAAAATATAAATGCCTATAGTTGGATTAGGAAGATGTTTTATCCTATTCTTAGATTGCATTTTAGTAGTGGTTTTTATCTGAATCTAGGATCAAGAGGAAAATTAAGATTTCTGAAAACACATAAACTATACTAGCAGTTGGACCAGGAGACAGAACAGAGCATGGGCACAGTACTATCCAGTTTTTTTTTCTTCAATTGTTTGAAAATGTGGTTCTTTTAATGAGCTCTTCAATTTTGAAAACAAAAAAATGGTTACATTGATTCAAGTCAGGTTAATGCTGTGGCTGGGGAATGAGAGTGATTTTGTTCTTTGTCAAAAACTGCTGAATTAGAAGGGAAGTGGGAGATAGTACATTATCAACTGTGTCAAATATTGATCAGAATGCCTTTGCAAGATCTATATGATATTCCTACTTCTTCTGCAAACTCTCTTAAAAGTCAGTTGCCAATTGGCATGACTTGGGTGACAGATGAATTATGACTTTGTGGGTGGTATTCAAATGTGAATATAGATAAAATAATAATGCTGATTTTGGAAGATGAAGGCTTATTTGGTCTTTCATCAGCTTTCAAGTTTTGTTTTCTTTAAAATGTCTGAATCGTTTAAACCATATGGGCTGATTCATACAATCTTCTCTGAAAACTGATTTTAAAAGTTGTGTTTCTCTCATTATTTTTCTAAGTTTGAAACAAAATTTTATATAGATCTGTGCTGCTCTTTGATCAGATCATCTTAAAAATTGCTAAAATAAATAGAATAAATTGCAAAACTACTATAAAGTTTAAAAGAAATGAATTATTGAAAAAAACTCAATGTCAGTCAATTCACAAATGATGAACACATCATATATTACTATTTCTCATTTCATTTACTAGATATTGAGCATGCATGCATTCCAGATATTTTTAAATCAAATCTTATAAGTTTGTTGGAGTGTGTATGAATTATGACTTTATGGGTAAGTAAAGTAAGTTTACAGAGAGTATTTGATTGCCATATATGCTCCTTTAGGTGACATGAATAAAGATTTAGTATGAGGTGAATGATATGCTGAATAAATATACTAATAATTTGCAAATAATTGTTAACAAGTGATTTGATTAGCAGGATTAGTGTGGGAAGAGATGATAGAAGGATTCAGTTGTGATGTATCGTGGCCTTAAGGTGCATTTACATGAAGTGTATGCAGCCTCAAAATGTCACATGGAAATGCAGTACATGTGAAATGCTTCATTCAAAAGAACATACTTTCCATAGTGACAATCATTCATTTATGCATGACAGGATTCACTAAGTTGAATTTTGTCGTTTGCAAACACTAGTGTAGTCAATCAGCAGTAAGAAATTGATCATGTGAACAGAGAGTTTGAAAACATGACAGCAATATGGATGACCAAGCTGAAAGAAGTTTTGATTTCTTGATAACAAAAATACAAAAATCTGTGGAATCCAAAGCATTAGGATGAAAATGAGTTAAGAGACACTATGTTGTATCAGATTGCAGAAGAGTTGGGAGGAAACTGTACTGGTAGGTGTTGGTTAATAATTAGGTCTATATACAGTACAGTCAGTTTTACTATTTTAATATCCTCTATCATTTAGTTACTGATGCTTTTATTTTTGTAGTAGAACAAATAAAATTAAAAATAAAATATCTGAGGGATCAGTTTTTTCATGACAGAGGAAAAGACAGAAGTCTGGAGCTGGTGCCAAAATAACATTTATACATTAAAGTATGTATTTTGATTCATTCGTTTGTGATGCTTTTAGACGTTTAATATTAGAAATAATCAAGTAATAATGATAAAACTGATGAACTAGAATTACTCTAAATTTGATGTGATTTGTTATATTAATCAAAACTAGAAAGCTAATAAATCCAAATATACTAGCCAAAATCTAGCCCATGAATTACAACGGAATAATTTAATGATTGGAAATAATTTGAACTAAAGTTAGCGCCATCTCGTAATTAGAATAATAATTTTCTCGTAATTATAATAATAATTAATTTTACTAAATCTATGAGTGGCACTATCTATTAATTAATAATTGAATTAATTTAATAATTAACTCGAATTTTTAATTAATTTATCTGAAGAAAAAAATCTGCCTTGGCCCAAGATCGAACCGGGGACCTTTGGGCTAACGTCCCAACGTCCTAGCTGCTAGACCACCGAGGCCAACGAGCAGATTGATTCTTCAGACAGTTATATTAATTTAGAAAGACAATGATACCTTTTAGATCGGACTCTAGCTGACAGATCCGACAGATGTAAAGTCTAGAAAGCTAATGTTTGTTTCATTAAAATTCCATATTTATGGACTCCCGAGTATTAATATAGCTAAAAATCATTTCATATGTTTCTTTTCAATAAAGTATAAATGTCTTTGTAATGAAATTTATAAAGTTCATTAATTAATTAAAAATTTTATCTTTAGCATTTGAAATCTTCCCTAAAGTACATGGTAAAGTACAGTAAAAGTTAAAAATAAAGTTTATTTTTAACTTCTATATTTTGTGACTTATTTTGAATTAATCATGGTGTACCATAATTCACTTTTTAAAAGTAATCATTAATTAAAAAAATGTAATGCAAATTTCTTTGTTGATAGATGGGAACATTTCAATTCTCTGCAATTCCTAAAAGAAAATTATTTGCCAAGAATAGTTCATAATAATTTGGCTTTGGTAAGCCTTTTCTAACAGATATATTTTGAACATTATCAGTTTATTTTCTATTGCATGCTCATATATCATGTCTTTCAGGTAGAACTACCACTTGATATAGCTATAGAATTGGAAAAGAATACACCTGAAAGTAAATTTGTAAATATAACATCGAATTTTAATTCAAATTATTAGACCACTTCACTTTGCAATAGGAAAAGATTAGAAAAAAGCTCACAGATAGTGTTAAGGGAAAGGGTTGTAAATAAGTTATCATCAATAAACACTAATAAAATCACAACCAATGAAGCATTTGGGTGTTATGTTGGGTATATATTAAATGAACTGCCCAAAAAAAAAATAAAATGTTTGAATGCAAATTCAACAAGTTTTATATGATGCAGCAAATGATTAATTTTCTTTATTGTTATTTTTATTAGAATGTATAAATATATTATGTGATAAAAGTAATATAAAAAGAAAAAAATACAAAAAAATATTACTAAAGCTGTAGACATTCTGCAGCTAATAATAGCAAAAAGACAAACTAAGCACTTTGCAGAAATAGATCTTTATTTTAGAAAGAAACGCTTTCAACCTTCCTCAACAGGTCTTCGTCAGCTAATGTCAACCTCTATACAGAGAGCCGTAAATTTTTCCAGGTTTGTTTACATAGTTAGGGGAACACGGGTGGCCGGTGACATGAGCTAAATTATTGCCCTACCAAGCCAGAGCACCTGTTTTGGTCACATACAGTGTAAGATTACAAAAAATAAATGGTCTAAAATTTAAAATAATCAATGCACAATAAAAATGATAAAAATAGAAATAAAATAAAATAAATAATAATAACAATTACAAAATGTAAATCCTAAACCCTCACAATCTAAAACCTTTAAGTTTGTACACTTTGGTCTGACAATACACATGGTCGGTGCCACGAGTTAAATCACCCTGTCACGACAGAGTATCTGTTTCGGTCACTTACAGCAAAAAGGTTACATAAAACCAAATTATTTGCCTGAGACGTAAAACAACAACACTTACATAACAAGATGCTATAAAAATAGAAAATAAAACATAAAGATAATAAATACAAAATGTAAATCCTAAACCCACACAATCCAACTCTTAAGCTTGTTTACACTGGACAGAAACATAGATGGTCGGTGACACCAGTTAAATCACTCCGCCACCCTGAGAATAACATAGTATCTGTTTCGGCATGGTCGGTGCCACGAGTTAAATCACCCTGTCACGACAGAGTATCTGTTTCGGTCACTTATAGCAAAAAAGTTACATAACAGTTATTCGTCAGTGATGTACAATAATAATAAACACATAATAAAAAGATAAAAACACAGGTCCGAAAAAATGTAAAAATACTAAAAACATATTAAAACATGATTATACAATAAAAACAATAATTGCATTACGTAAAACAAATACCTAGACCCAAAAAGTTTAAACCTTCAAGCTTGTTTACATAGGTCAGAAAATACACTATCACGTGATACAAGTTAAAAATAGGCTCTCTCACTAGGGTATCTGTTTCGGCCACACACACCTGAAGGTTACATAAAACAAAACCACAGTCAGAAATGCGAATAATAATAAAAAACATAAAAACGATTAAACGTACAAATAAATACTAATGACCAAAAAAAGTAAATAATACCAAAAGCAAAATCCCTGCTTAATCACAGGCGTTAACCACAGTCCATATTCCAAAGCCATGTGTCAATGCTAAAATTATAGAAATAAAACATAAAGATAAAAATTACAATACATAAAACCTAAACCTGCACAAATGAAACCTTTAAGCTTGTTTACGTTGGACAGAAACACAGATTGTCGGTGACACTAATTAAATTACCCTGCCACCTTGCGATAACCGAGTATCTGTTTTGGTTACTTATAGCAAAAAGGTTACATAAGTCACCACGGTTAATAACATGTGCCAAACTGGCATCATCTGAAATAAAAAGGGACTCTGCGACAAGCCCCACAGCACCTTTTTTATAGTTCTGGATAACCTTGGCCCCTGCTTTCGAGCATGACCTCTATACACAGGTCATGCTCGAAAACTCTCATCCCAAGCGCCGTGTTGGTTTTGCCTTTCATAATGTCCTGTTGATGCTCCCTAATCCTAGTGCACAGATTTTGCCTAGTCGAACATCAAACCAATGTACACATCCTCCCTGTTTAGTGTGTTGTTTTTAACCGGAATCCGGTAAACATCTGATCTCAAACTGGGATGGATAGGTGGTTTGTTGTTCCGCAGGCACTGGAAGATTGTGTTGGCTCTTTTAAAGATGATTCTCCTTTCACCAATCCTCTCCAACAACCTATGGTTCTTTCTCACGGGCGTACAATATGGCAGGACCTATGTAAACAAGCTTGAAGGTTTAAACTTTTCGGGTCTAGGTATTTGTTTTACATAATGCAATTATTGCTTTTATTGTATAATCATGTTAGGTATTTGTTTTACGTAATGCAATTATTGTTTTTATTGTATAATCATGTTTTAATATGTTTTTAGTATTTTTACATTTTTTCGGACCTGTGTTTTTATCTTTTTATTATGTGTTTATTATTATTGTACATCACTGACGAATAACTGTTATGTAACTTTTTTGCTATAAGTGACCGAAACAGATACTCTGTCGTGACAGGGTGATTTAACTCGTGGCACCGACCATGTGTGTTGTCGGACCAAAGTGTACAAACTTAAAGGTTTTAGATTGTGAGGGTTTAGGATTTACATTTTGTAATTGTTATTATTATTTTTTATTTTATTTTATTTCTATTTTTATCATTTTTATTGTGCATTGATTATTTTAAAGTTTAGACCATTTATTTTTTGTAATCTTATACTGTATGTGACCAAAACAGGTGCTCTGGCTTGGTAGGGCAATAATTTAGCTCATGTCACCGGCCACCCGTGTTCCCCTAACTATGTAAACAAACATGGAGAAATTTACGGCTCTCTGTATAGAGGTTGACATTAGCTGACGAAGATCTGTTGAGAAGGGTCGAAAGCGTTTATTTCTGAAATAAAGATCTATTTCTGCAAAGTGCTCAGTTTGTCTTTTTTCAAAAAAATATTATTTATAAATATACATAATTTCCTAATATATAAATAAATTATTGAAAAAATGATGCATTTTGCTGATTTCTACGAGACCCATTTCTTTTCTCAACATGTATGCTTTTTTTATATTTTTTTCAATTGTTTTGCTAATAAAAGAACAGAAATGCTAGAAATGATATCTCTCTCTTTCTTTATTTTAATTACAGCTATTCTCACTAGAAGTATTGAAGGAAGAGTATCAAACTTCTTGAAAAGTGTATCAAAATGCACATGCTCTCAAACTTACACACTTCACCTGTATCTGCATGAATATGCCTCATGTAAATGCATTTGCAGCCAATAATGTTACATGTCCATGACAAAGTGTTGGCTGCATATGTTTTGTGCAAACTTATCTTTACAGTGAGTCAATAGGAAAAGATTAGAAAAAAGCTCACAGATAGTGTTAAGGGTAAGGGTTGTAAATAAGTTATCATCAATAAACACTAATAAAATCACAACCAATGAAGCATTTGGGTGTTATGATGTGACTAATGAGGATTTATATTGAGAGAATGCTGTTGGTATCAAATGCTTGGAGAAATTGTGAGAAAAGATCAGAGGATTATAATTAACTTGGTTATGTATGATGAAATATTGAAAGAAAAGGTTATAGACACAAATGATAAAAGGTATAAAGTAAAGTTCAAATCATTATCTAGTAATTTCAAGACTGAATCAGCTGATAACCTGGAGGAATGATATAAGGATGATAAAAGAAATGCAAGTGAAAATGAAAGATCTGCATGTAACTTCAGTCCCAATTGTATGTTTAAGCAGAGGAATACCTGTGCTTGAGGAGTGTGGTTATAGTTATGATATTATTTAATTTGATTAATATGAAGATTTTATAAGTGAAGTAGAAAGTCAAGCTGCTATTTGGGATATCAAAAGTAATGAATATAATAACTAAATATGAAAATATTTAAGAAGAAATTATTATAATTTTCTTTTTCTTTAATTAGAATCACAGCTAACAATAGTTCCTAAATAAAAGTAAACAATAAGCCAAATAAGTAAGATAAATCATTTATTCAAAAACGTTTTTGGCTATCCACATAGCCTACCTCACCTCTTTCCTCTGAACCACAAATTCTGCTAGAACTTTGGCCATAGGGCTCCCAATCGGAACGCTATTAGTCTGTCTATAGAATTTCCCATTAAACTTAAAGAAGGACCCATGAACAATTAAATCACAGATCTCATGGAAACAGCTTGGGAGGCTGGCTTCCCCATGAGTGTGTTCCAGAAGAGGGTGATAAAGCTCAGTTGCTGCGGGTTCGGGCCTTATCAATGGGAAAAGTAATTTAAAGTTGAACACTGCCATAGTTTCCTCTGGAGAGAGTCCTTTTTCAAGCAGGTTATCAATTAATTCTCTGGAGGAGCACAAACTGTAGGAATAATCTTTCATCAGCGTCCTACACCAGGCAGCCAGTTTCTTCTCCAAGGGGTAGGTGGGAGCATAAAATCTTTCCACAATTGGTCAGGCAGTAATTGGCTGTTTATGTAGTTTTACATAGGCAAAAAGCCTGGGACATGAAGGCTTCTTAATACACAAAAACTTTAGAAAGTCTGGTAGATATTTCCTTCTGCTGAGTCAAAACACACGGCACTGTCCTTCTGTTGGATCCAGTATCAATTCTTCTGTTTTCATTTCTTCTATACACTGTTCTATGTGTTTTACATAGCTAGCCCGCTTCACGGATAGCTGAAAACGATTTCGAATAAACGACTTATCTTGCTTATATGGCTTGTTGTTTACTTTTATTTAATATCTAAAGTAAAAAGTATTTCAGTATAACAATAGTTCTTTGTTTCTTGTGTCCATTTGGACCAAGTAACAAGAAACTATTGTTATCCACATTACAAGTAGAACCAGTTGATAATACTTGTAATGTGTGATCAGTTTTGGCTATATTATAATTGAAACTATATTCCAGTTTTATTTTAAGCATATTCATGCTATTTTATGCAAATTAAATCTCTAATTTGGGGATCTTGTAAGTCAATATATTGCTATAATTAGGTTTGTGTGTGTTTGTGTTTGTGTGTTTGTGTAGGTGTGTGTTGGTGTGTAGGTGTAGGAAAAAATAAATGTTTTATAGTTTTAAGCTGTTAAATTGTAAGATATATATATAGGAAAAAATAAATGTTTTATAGTTTTAAGCTGTTAAATTGTAAGATGTAAAATATTTGTCAGGAGAGGTCGGTTCTCGGCTCTTATGTAAACAAAAAATGGTTGGTTATAACAGGAAGAGAGGAAAAGAAAATAAACTAAATTTGCTGGCGTCCTGGCTAACTGGGTGTTGTGTCTTCTCTGTCTGTTCTTCTTTTAAAATTGTGAATTAATTTTACATCTCTTTGTCTCCTT